>BLSH010390915.1:6358-27818 GCA_018402905.1 Glandirana rugosa | reverse complement strand
CGGGGTCCGGGACAAAGTTCGGGTTCTGTCCAGACCCGAACCCGGACTTTGTCCCGAAGTTCGGCCGAACCAGCAGAACCCGGACTTCTAGAAGTTCGCTCAACTCTAGTAGGGACGCTCACACCTGGAGTCTTGTTTCCATATGAGATATTAAGGATTAGTAATGTAGGAAGTCAACACTAACGGTAATTCCCAAGTATTTAAAGTATGGGAAATCTGTAGCCGAGATGATTGTAAATAATTGTTACATACAGGGGGGCCTATAGGGAAGGCAACAGATTTGTCCCAGCCAGTGGCGGCTGGTGAAGTTTTAGGATGGGGGGGCACCAGGCTCCGCCCTTCCTTTTTGACCCCTCCTACTTCTAATAAGACCCACTCCTTATAGAATCCACCTACTCCGTCCCCTGTATTCCACATATTGTGTCAGAAGTACACAGCTCAGCATCACAGGACACAGTATACAGCTCAGCATCACAGGACACAGTATACAGCTCAGCATCACAGGACACAGTATACAGCTCAGTATTACAGGACACAGTATACAGCTCAGCATCACAGGACACAGTATACAGCTCAGCATCACAGGACACTGCGACATGCTCTGGTCTCTGCTCCCCCTCTAGGACCCTACACCAGGACTCCAGTGTTCTTTGCTAATGGTATATTTTTCTTTTTCTTTTGACGTTTCTTGTGGGCACCGTGGAGGAGCGGGTTCCCAAAGCCTTTGGGCTACCCCCCTTCTAACTGTATTTTGCTCATCAATGCAAGAGTGTTGCCTCTTATATATTTATAAATATTTCTATATTGTTTATCGATCCCAATTTCTGATTCAACACCCTTTTCCTACAGATTTATTATTTCCCCGGACTGGGCTTGGACAGTGTGCTGCGCACTTGTTCTCGCCGACTCACCCTTTCCAGCAAGCTCTTCCATTCGCCAGCGTTTACCTGGAATATACCAACTGCACCAAGTCCTCTGGGAATAAATGAGTCTCCTTTTGCCTGGCTATATGTTCATCTGTGAGAGACTCTAGTGGAATTACGCTGTTTTTTTCCTACTAGACGTGGAAAATAGATCTCATTGGCCATTGTTTGCTCCAATCCTTGGGAACATTTGAAGGTAAAAACAATAAGTGGGAGATATATATATATATATAAAATCTTTGACCAGGACCATTTTGTCCTTTATTATAAGTCATTTTATTTGGCTAATTTTGGGTTTAGTTACCTATGTAATTAGTATATGTATCCCTTTATAGGTACTTCCATATCCTTCACTTCTATGGCACATATATGCTGTTGATGTCAGGTTCTAGGCCTCAAGGCTATTTAACTTCTTATGTGATATACTTCCTAATCTGGAAAATTCGGGTAGGTCCATGTGGTGTCATATTGCTTGCATACAACAGTCAGTCAATTTCACATGCACCTGAATCAGAACAGAAAAAGTAAAAAATATGTTCATAAAGGTAAAAGAAAAAAATGTTCAATCCCCCTGCCCTACTCAACTTAGGTTGGAGATCTGTAGCAAAGTGAGACAACATGAGCCGTTCTCTCCCAACAGGGAGAGAACTGCAAGTCAAAGTCAAAGCACCTAATATATAGTCGGAAGTATGCAGGTGGAAAAGCCGAGGTCTCTGTATCTTCTGCACGCCCGGCCTCCGCTTGAAGCATAGGAAACCAAAATAAGGTTTGTGGTGAGGAGGCGGAGGGTCTCAGGGAACGATGGATGGAATCCAGCCAGGCAAGGACACTCTCAGGCGTGGTGAAAAAGGGTGCCTGCACCTGGTGGGTAACTCGTAGTCTTGCAGGATACAACGTGGCGTATGACAGGGCATGCTCACACAACTTCTGTTTAGCAAATTGGAATTGGGCCTATAGCTTCCTGACGTTGGTAGAGTAATCTGGAAAAAGAGAAACTGCAGCATTATTTATGCAGAGGCAATCCTTGGCTCTGGCAGCACACAGGGCTGCATCTCTGTCCCGGTAATTTAACAGTCGGATAACCATTGGGCATGGAGGTTTGCCCGGGGGCAGGGGTCTACCCGGGACCCTGTGAGCCCGCTCAATGACAAAACATGGGAAGAAACAATCCCTGCCGAACTCCTGGATCACCCAGCTTTCCAGGAAGACCACTGGGTCAGAGCTCTCCACTTTTTCAGACAGGCCCACCAAACACAAGTTGTTTCACGGAGTCTATTTTTTAAATCAGCTGCCTTATCTTCTGGTGTTTTAAGCTTGGTATTATAGGCCAACATTTTGGGAGTGAGGGTGTCAACTGTGTCCTCCAGGCTACTGATATGTTTTTCAGTTTCCATAACCTTCTTCCTTATCTTGTGTACATCCTGGCGCATGATAGAAAAGTCCAACTTAAGTTCCTCCACTATCCCCCCCATGACAGTGTGATTTACCTTAATGGTGGTGAGCACGTCAGACAATGTGGGTTCTCATGCCCCCTCTTGGACCCCAGAGCTGGGTGGTGCTTGTGAGAGGAGCCTTGGAGGTCCAGAGGCCGATGGCGTTGTAGTGTGCAGGGAGTCCACAGCCTCATCAAACAGCTCCGGTGTAGATGCAGGGGATGGGCGTTGGACAGGGGAGTGGTGGCCATCTTGGCAGGAGTGCGTTGCCATGCCTTTCTGTTTGGGCGGAGGTTGTTTTTTCCACTTACCCATCCACTACATAGTCCCTGGATGTTTCAGTGTGGTGCCGGGTACTCCCGGGCTGCGCCAGGGTAACTTTAGGTGACTTCAGGTGGTTGTATCAGGTCAGGATTAGGCAGGATAGATGGAGATTTCCCAGGAGCTCAACAGTGCACATCTACTCATATCGTGCTTCAGGTCATGCCCCCTGCCTGGCACCTGCTTGAATCTGAGTATTCTCTCTTCCAACTGACTGACTACCTGCTTCTTGCCACCTGTCCAGAACCTTGCTTGCACCTGCCTACACTTTGCTAGCCACCTGCTTGGACCCCTGTTTGGATGTGACTATTATCTAATCCCCTGCCTTGCCCAATGTCTCCACAACGTCAGCCCCTTCTGTTCTACAGATACACTGCTTGGGCAGTCCCAGGGGGGCCTGGCCTGCTGCAAGTTTGAAGCAAAGAAAACTGGGGCCATTAAGGTTCCTGGTCATCATCCCTTGCAGAATGCTCTGGTGAAGATCGACTTTGTGCCCTTAGTTAGCAAGTGTCTCCTGCCAGGGGGCATCATAACACTATTATTGAGAATGTGGGAATCCTCAAGCATTTAACATTTCTTCAGGCTCTTCAGTTATAAAACAAAATAGTGAAATCCTATCACATAAGCAGATTAATAGTTTTCCTGGCATAAAACCATTCTAAGATATCTAAAACTTTCATATCTATCTGAGACATCAATTAATGGGACAGATAATTTGTTAGGTATATGTCTTACCATATTTGGTTCAGAGAATTATGCTTGTATAGTATATCAGGAATATTATACATCTATTTTGCATTTTACTTGTGTTTGTTAGGCTGTTATTATTGACCTTGAGCTTAATATGGTGTTGACTGGAATGTATACATAGCATTATTTTTTTTAAATTAACTGTATATACTTGTTATTTCTTTTGCAGTTTCGAGCAGAATGTTAAGCGTGACACTGTAAGAATGCTTTTGCTCAGCTTCTCGGGGTATTGTTGTTGTCATAGTAATGAATTTACCCTTCTTGAATTTAAGAATATGCAAGTAAACAATTCTGAAAACTCACTCTGTTTTGTTTAGCCTTCATAAGGCATACAAATTTGAGTTGCCCACTTTTACACTGATAATACTTTAAAGAATCTTACACGATATGATGTGTGTAACACAAAATGTAAAGGCCAGTACACACGATCAGAAAATAGTTTTAAAAACACCGCTTTTGAATTGATTGTACAATTATTATTATTATTATTATTACAGGATTTATATAGCGCCAGCAGTTTACGCATCGCTTTACAATATAAAAGGGAGACAATACAGTTACAATATAATAAAATACAAGAGGATTAAGAGGGCTCTGCTCAGAAGAGCTTACAATCTAATAGGGTGGGGCAGGTAGTACAAAAGGTTATAACTGTGGAAAATGAGCTGATGGAAGTGGTAAAAGATTAGTCGGAGGCGTGATAGGCTTCCCTGAAGAGATGCGTTTTCAGAGATTGCCTGAAGGTAGCGAGGGTAGGAGATAGCCGGACAGCTTGAGGTAGAGCATTCCAGAGGATGGGAGAGGCTCTGGAAAAATCCTGGAGATGAGCATGGGAGGAGGATACAAGGGAGCTTGAGAGTAGGAGGTCTTGAGAGGAGCGGAGAGGATGGTTTGGGTGATATTTGGAGACAAGATTGGTGATGTAGCTCAGGGCAAAGTTGTGAATGGCTTTGTATGTTATAGTTAGTATTTTGAATTTAATTCACTGGGTGATTGGGAGCCAGTATAGGGATTGGAGGAGAGGGGTGGCAGACACTGAGTGGTTGGTAAGGTGGATACAGTTCTATGCAAAAGTTTAGGAACCCCTGACAATTTCCATGATTGTCATTTATAAATTTTTGGGTGTTTGGATCAGCAATTTCATTTTGATCTATCAAATAACTGAAGGACACAGTAACATGTCAGTAGTGAAATGTGTTTTACTGGATTAACAGAAAATGCGCAATATATATCAAAACAAAATTAGACAGGTGCATAAATTTGGGCACCCCAACAGAAAAATCACATCAATATTTTGTAGAGCCTCCTTTAGCAGAAATAACAGCCTCTAGACGTTTCCTATAGTCTGTAATGAGTGTCTGGATTCTGGATGAATGTATTTTGGATCATTCACCTTACAAAACATCTCCAGTTCAGTTAGGTTTGATGGTTGCCGAGCATGGACAGCCCACTTCAAATCACCCCACAGATGTTCAATGATATTCAGGTCTGGGGACTGGGATGGCCATTCCAGAACATTGTACTTGTTCCTCTGCATAAATGCCCGAGTAGATTTTGAGCAGTGTTTTGGGTCGTTGTCTTGTTAAAATATCCAGCCCCGACGTAACTTTAACTTTGTGACTGATTCCTGAACATTATTTATTTATTTATTTCAGGTATTTGTATAGCGCCATCAATTTATGCAATGCTTTACATTTATATTGTACATTCACATCAGTCCCTACCCTCAAGGAGCTTACAGTCTAAGATCCCTAACTTGCATTCATATATACACATACTAGGGACAATTTAGACTGGATCTAATTAACTTATGAGCATGTCTTTGGAATTATCATTATTCTCAAGAATCTGCTGATATTGAATGGGATCCATGCGACCCTCAACTTTAACCAGATTCCCAGTACTGGCACTGACCACACAGCCCCACAGCATGATGGAACCTCCACCAAATTTTACTGTGGGTAGCAAGTGTTTTTCTTGGAACCCTGTGATCTTTTGCCGCCATGCATAACGCCCCTTGTTATGACCAAAATGAAGCTGGCTTGTCCAAATGTGCGTTTGCATACCTCAAGCGACTCCGTTTGGGTCGTGTGTGCAGAAAAGGCTTCATTCGCATCACTCTCCCATACAGTTTCTCCCTGCGCTGAATTGTTGAACAATGCACAGTGACACCAGCTGCAGCAAGTTGATGTTGTAGGTCTTTGGAGGTGGTCTGTGGGCTGTTTTTGACCATTCTCACCATCCTTCGCCTTTGCCTCTCCAATATTTTATGTGGCTTGCCACTTCTGGCCTTAACAAGAACTGTGCCTGTGGTCTTCCATTTCCTCACTATGTTCCTCACAGTGGATGCTGACAGCTTATATCTCTGTGGTAACTTTTTGTAGCCTTCCTCTAAACCATAATGTAGAACATTTTTTGTTTTTAGGTAATTTGAGAGTTGTTTTGAGGTCCCCATGTTGCCACTCTTCAGAGGAGAATCAAAGAGAACAACAACTTGCAATTGGCCACCTTAAATGCCTTTTCTCATGATTGGATACACCTGTCTATGAAGTTCAAGGCTGAATGAGCTCACCAAACCAATTGTGTGTTCCAATTAATCAGTGCTAAGTAGTTACAGGTATTCAAATCAACAAAATGACAAGGGTGCCCAAATTTATGCACCTGTCTAATTTAGTTTTGATGCATATTGCACATTTTCTGTTAATCCAATAAACCTCATTTCACTACTGAAATATTACATTGTTCTTCAGTTATTCGATAGATCAAAATGAAATTGCTGATCCAAACAGCAGCATTCATGATAGACTGAAGAGGGGATAGCCTCTGGAGAAGCAGGCCAATGAGAAGGGAGTTGCAATAGTCAAGGTGAGAGATAGCAAGGGAGTGAATAAGGACCTTGGTGGTGTCATTTTTTAGAAAGGGGCATATTTTAGAGATGTTACAGAGGTGAATTCTACAAACTTTTGACAATGATTGGATATGAGGCTAAATAATCTGATCTTTAGTACAGCGCTTTTTTTTTTTTTTGAAGGGACAAACATAACATTTTGTGTGTACTAGGCTTTACTAAAAGTGTGGGCAAATTGTATCTTTTCAGGATTTCTTTTTGAAACACTGGTAACTTTACCATACAATGACAAATAATTGTTCAGCGACAAAATATTTAAATCCAGTTGATTACTATGATCTACTGTGCTTTGTAAACCATTGCCAAATGTGCTGATTCATATAATAAACCCAAAAGAGTGTTTTTTTTTCACTATACCCCATTGAATACTACTTTTTCAGCATTTATTACTGAAGAAAAACTGATGGCGATGTAAACATACAATAGCAATATAATGACTACAAAAAACCTGTAAGATTGTTGCACAACTAAGGTATAAAGGATACCTTGTTTTATGCTGTATAATATTGATATTTCAACAATGGTTGTTGTGTGAAGTTATACAATTTTTAATCCTATTTTTAGGTCCTAAATGGCCTTTTTCTAGTCCAAAAAGTGCAAAACGTTTTATGTTTTGATGAGGCTTCAAATTCTATTCTGTGAGAGGGGAAACTGGAGATCTTGCATTTCTGTTGAGCAGAAACACAGATTTCTGTCTTCTTCCAGTCAAAGCATCCCCACACAGTTAGAAAGCACTCCCTAGGAGCACAGTTAACCCTTTGATTGCCCCTGATGTTAACCCTTCCTTGCCAGTGTCATTAGTACAGTGACAGTGCATTTTTTAGCACTGATAATTGTATTAGTGTCACTGGTCCCCAAAAAGTGTCAGCTAGGTATCCGCAATGTCACAGTTCCGCTAAAAATCGCTGATCGCCGTTTTTGTGTTTCTGTACACTCCTTTGACCTCCTGTACCGATCCGGCTGGGTCGGAGGGGCAGGTTTTGGTTAAACTCCTCTAACCGCCCCCCTTTTACAAAGGGGATGGCGGACTATTACTGTGAGATATGTTGTTGGCCATGTTCGGCCCTGGTTTGGTTGTAATCTGTATATCTCCTTGCCATGTGTTTTTACGACTAATGTAACTATTGTAATTATACTTTGTCAAAAATTAATAAAAACATACTTTAAAAAAAAAAAATCGCTGATCGCCGCTATTACTAGTAAATATAAATAAATAAATTAAAATTCCATAAATATATCCATAAATATACAGTATCTCACAAAAGTGAGTACACCCCTCACATTTTTGTAAATATTTTATTCTATCTTTTCATGTGACAACACTGAAGAAATGACACTTTGCTACAATGTAAAGTAGTGAGTGTATAGCTTGTATAACAGTATAAATTTGCTTTCCCCTCAAAATAACTCAACACACAGCCATTAATGTCTAAACCGCTGGCAACAAATTGATGAATACATTGGATTTTTTAAAATGTTTTTATGTTTTATAGCATAAATTAAAAAACATTGTTTTTTTTTTTTTCAAAATTGACAGTCTTTTTTTGTTTATAGCGCAAAAAATAAAAAACTCAGAGATGGTCAAATACCACCAAAAGAAAGCTCTATTTGTGTGGGAAAAAGTACATACATTTTATTTGTGTGCAGTGTCACATGACCGCGCAATTGTCAGTTAAAGTAAATTTTTTTAGATAAAGCCTGTCTGGTATATATATATATATATATATATATATATATATATATATATACAGTATCTCACAAAAGTGAGTATACTCCTCACATTTTTGTAAATATTTTAATATATCTTTTCATGTGACAAAACTGAAGAAATTACACTTTGCAACAATGTAAAGTAGTGAGTGTACAGCGTGTATAACAGTGTCAATTTGCTGCCCCCTCAAAATAACTCAACACACAGCCATTAATAAAAGTGGATATATACTGCGCTATGTAAAACAACAGAACAAGGAGCTAACGCCACAATCAAACAGAAATCGTGTATAGTAAAAGTAAAATATAAAGTGTAGCGCTAGTTACAAAACTAATACACCAGCAAATAATCGCTGTGATACAACATGGGTCAAAATAAATAGCCTCAGCTTAAAATTATAAGGTGCAAAAGGTACAAGAGAATGTCTCTAATAGGTAATTAATGTACAGTAAATTTACAATAATGAAAAATCTGTTTAGATTCACTATGAAGAAGGCCACAATGAAATGTAAATAAATGACTTTGAAATGTGCAAAAATACAAAAATCAGATATATAAAGTGCAAAAAAATTAATATGATGTGCAAAATCAGCAAAAACATGTGTACATTGAAAATATAAAATATAAAAAATAGTTCAATCCAGCAATTCATAGAAGACAATCCTAAGTGGAGATAAGCAGCCGGACGGTCATCAATATTGTGAAAACACCACCACCGTAGCATATAATGCGCTTACTGGAACCCTGTATATAGTAAGTCTGGGTTTAAACCACTCCGATGGAAAGATGCTCCACTCCAGAGATAGATATATTGGAATTTTCTCCCTCAATGGCTATGGAGATGGATAAGCCAACAGATATGGGAACCAATCAATGGATCGATTACTAGTCTAGACTTGTTTTCCTCCAGATAGTGTTTAGCATATGATCGAGTCAGTCATAAAATAAGTGTGAAACCTTTTTTACCATTTATTAAAAGAAAGTGTTTTACTTTACTTTACTTACATCAATTCAATAAAAACAAGCTCATCTGGAAACAAGGATCAAATAGCAGTACAATAAACTGCATAACCTTTTGCACCTTATAATTTTACACTGAGGTTGTTTATTTTTACCCATGTTGTAACACAGCCATTAATGTCTAAAATGCTGACAACAAAAGTGAGTACACGCCTAAATGAAAATGTCCAAATCGGGCCCAAAGTGTCAATATTTTGTGTGACCACCATTTTTTTCCAGTACTGCCTTAACCCTCTTGGGCATGGAGTTCACCAGGGCTTCACAGGTTGCCACTGGAGCCCTCTTCTACTCCTCCATGACGACATCATGGAGGTGGTGGATGTTAGAGACATTGCGCTCCTCTACCTTCCGTTTGAGGATGCCCAACAGATGCTCAATAGGGTTTAGGTCTGGAGACATGCTTGGCCAGTCAATCACCTTTACCCTCAGCTTCTTTAGCAAGGCAGCGGTTATCTTGGAGGTGTTTTTTGGGGTTGTTATTGTCAGGAACCATGAATCAGACCAAGACAGAAGTAGAAGAAGACTAAAATCACACTTTTTAATAAAAATGTAACAAACAGCATAAACGTGGTCAAAACATAGCCAGGGTTCGGTAACCAGAGCGGATAGTCATAGCAAGCGGATGAAACAGGATTCAAGAGATCAGCGAGGTCAAATAAATGGAATGCAAGGTCAGGAGCAAGGAGGAGAGTCAGCCAAGCAGGGTCTTGAATCCAGGAACCAGAAGGGAACGTTAAACAGGCAAAGTCTTTAACAGGAACACACAACAGTGATTTCTCCAGAGATGTTGACCAAAGCGAAGGCATCTGCAATCTGATCCAGGCAGTTTATATAGCAGTAGAGCTGGCTAAACGAGGCAAGATATGGTCATCAGGTGAGACACAGTGGAAGCTGGAACTGGCAATTAACTCTCAGCTGAACAGCTTGCTCTGAGAAGGGAGAGCTAAGCCCAGCCCTGACAGTACCCCCTTCTCAATGACCCACCCCCCTCAGGGGGCCACCAGGTTTGAGGGGAAAATGTCTATGGAAAGCACGAAGGAAGACAGGAGCATGTACGTCCAAGGATGATACCCAAGAGCGCTCCTCCGGACCATACCCTTTCTAATGAACCATGGAACCTACGGGAGTCAATGATAGATTGTATTTCATACATTCTCAGCCTGAACAGGATGAGGACGTGGTACCGAGGTGGTGAAGTGGTTGTATACCAAAGGTTTTAACAAGGAGACATGGAATACTTTAGAAATTCCCATATTAGAAGGCAGGTCTAAAGCGTAAGCCACTGGGTTGATCTTGCGAAGAATATAGAAAGGCCCAATAAACCCTGGTGTCAGCTTCAGTGAGTGAACATGGAGTTGGAGGTTGCAAGAAGACAGCCAGACTCTCTCTCCAACTTTATAGGAAGGCGCAGGTAGGCGTCTGCGGTCAGTGTGGTGTCTATACCTATCATTGGCATGTCGGAAGGACTCCTGGACCTGTACCCAAGTGGAACAAACACCATAGAGATGCTCCTCCAATGCAGGAATTCTTTGAGGAACAAATAAGTCAAGCAACATGGCTGGTAGGAAACCATAATTCCTCATAAACTGACACAATCGGGAAGCGGTATTGATGGCACTATTGTGAGCAAACTCTAGCAAAGATAACAGGTCAGACGAGTTGTTATGGTGGTCAGAAATATAACTGCGTAAAAACTGTTCCAAGGACTGGTTGGCTCATTCTGCAGCCCCATTGGACTTGCGTGATATGCAGAAGAGAGGGAAAGCTGAATTCCCAACTGTGCAAAAAAGGCTCGCCACCTGGACACAAACTGGCTACCCCTGTCCGAGATGATCACCTTGGGAAGCACATGTAAACAAAAGATCTCCCAAGCAAAAATGGATGCCAGTTCCTCGGACATGGGCAACTTCTTAAGTTGAATGCAATGTGACATCTTTCAGAATTGGTCAACCACCATAAGGATAACTGTGTTACCCTGAAAGTTAGGTGACTACACAATAAAATCCATAGACAGGTGGGTCCAAGGCCACTCTCCATTGGGCATGGATTGTAGAAGACCTACTGGAAGATGTTGTGGTGTTTTGTTCTGAGCACACACGGAACAGGCTGCTACAAAAGACGGCTGATGAAGACATCAGTGCGGAGACTAGGCCACCAGAACTGTTGGGAAATAGGCCAAATGAGTTGATTCTTCCTTGAGTGACCAGCAGCCTTGGGAGAATGGTACGTCTGGAGCACAGCAGTACGGAGACTCTCCGGGACAAAGCAACAGTCACAAGGTTGCTCATGAGGAGCATAGATCTGAACAAAAAGTAATTTGTCGCCCAAAGGTGAAGTGAGACTGGTATGAATCGTAGCCAGACTATGATCAGGAGGTGTCACAGGAACAGGAACTGACTCCATCTAGGAAGAGGACGAAAACTGTTGCGACAATGCATTGGCCCTTACATTCTTAGTAGCAGGTAAGAATGAGACTGTAATTCAAGTTTGACAAGAACAGAGCCCATCACGCTCTCCTGGGGGAGAGGCATTTAGCCTCAGACAGGAATGTGAGGTTCTTGTGGTCAGTCAAAATGAGAACCGGAACAGTGGTACCCCGAGGAGATGCCTCCATTCTTTAAGGGCTAAAATGATCGCTAACAACTCTCTGTCCCCAATCTCGTAATTGCATTCCACAGGAGACAACTTCATGGAAAAGTAGCCACCAGGATGCATTGTGCTGTCAGAGGTGGGACGTTGGGACAGAAGGGCACCAACTCCAGTCTCAGATGCATCAACCTCAAGGATAAGGGGAAATGTAGGATCTGGATGTGCCAACACAGAAGCAGAAACAAAGGCAGCTTTGAGACTTTCAAAGGCCTTAATGGACTCTGGAGACCAATTCTGTGGGTTACTGTTCTTTGTGGTCATATCAGTCAGGGGCTTGACCAGAGATGAGAAGTTATGAATAAACTTCCGATAATAATTGGCAAAGCCAAGAAAACATTGTAGTGGACGTAAACCCATGGGTTGGGGCCACTGTAGAACTGCCGATAGATTCTCTGGGTCCGTCGAAAAACCATCAGTGGAAATTACATAACCCAGGAATTGAACCTGTTCACGACGGAACTCGCAGTTCTCCATTTTACAATACAGGTTATTATCTCTCAACCTCTGAAGCACACGACAGACATCTGTGTGGTGGCTCTCTAGGGACTTGGAATATATGAGGATATCGTTGAGATAAACCACCACACATTGCTGTAACATATCTCGGAGGACATCGTTGATGAATTCCTGAAAAACTGCCAGAGCATTGCAAAGACCAAATGGCATAGCAAGCCTGGCTATGTTTTGACCATGTTTACTCTGTTTATTACATTTTACCTTTTATTAGAAAGTCTGATATGGTTCAGTTTGCTATAGCATTACAGATGCTCCTGAATCACACTGCTCACTTGGTTTCTCCTATGGTGGCTGTTTCTGCACAACCTGTGTTGCAGGCCATTCCTGCTGATGTTTAAGTCTCTGTGCAGGCACCCGCCTCAAATATTACCTCTATAGGGGGTATGTCTGGTTCTGCTCCTCTTCCCCAGTAATTTGGGGGTGATCCAGTTCAATGCAGAGGGTTTCTCAACCAGGTTGGGATATACTTTGAGATACTGCCCCAGGAATTTCCCATTGACAGAAGCAAAGTAGCCTTCATGAATTATTTGGTTTCTGACAGAGCCTTGGCCTGGGCAAACCCTCTATGGGAGACACAAAAACCCGTTGTCCAGAGTTGCCCAGAGTTTGTGGCCTCCTTTAAAATTAGTATTTGATGTTCTCGCATGCTCCACTACTATTGCCAAAAGCCTCATGTCCATCAAGCAGGGTACGAGAACTGTTGCCGATTATGGGACCTGGGCCCCATGATTCAATGCTGCATAAAGTCCTCTTTGAGTGTAATATACACCAACAAAATGTAAAAATAAAAGATAAAAAATAAATATTAAATAAAGTTCAACAAGTAAAATAGAGAACCAATCAGCGCAACACCATATAAAAATATAATCTAAATTTGCAAGCTGAACACTAGCAGGTAGTTTACACAATACCCTGAAAAGCTGCACTTTTATTCATAATTTTGTGCTGCACTTTTATGCATAATACATTTCAAGATGAACAAGTTTTAAAACCATCATAGTGCTTTCTGTAAATTAATAAATTCCATTAGACACTACTGGAGGAAATACAGACTAATGTTGCAGGTTGGGAATGAGCACTGGTTAGGGGGCGTGACCGGATGTGGATGTGAGCGGCGGTGTGTGTCCCGTCCCTGCTCTCCCGTCCATGCTCTCTCCTTCCATGCTCTCTCCTAGCGCGCCTACCGCAGCACAGCCCTGCCTACCCCCCCAGCCCGAATGTTGAATACGCCCTGATTAAGGACCGCATGAACCCCCTGGGTCGCCGATTATACCCGGAACGAACGGCTCATCATTGCCCGCTACATGTGGACGGAGGAGAGGAGAGCCTGGCGTCAGCCCACGTGACATGCACTTTTAAGCTAACAGAGATGCCTGAACATTAGAGGAGGAAACACAAAGGCCTGGGGAATCGTGAGTAAAAGCGGCTCTGCCGCACTGGGTGACCCAGCTGAAGCAGGACTGGCCGGTGTAATATCAGCTGGGACCCCCTTATACTGATAGATGCTCTAATACATGCTTAGCTGTATGATCTATTATAGCCTATTATACCACTGTATTATTGGAATGGTACACCCATTGACATACATTGGGGCATGAAGTGATTGCATACCTTAAGGCTATATATGGTGGAAGTGGCTAATAGACGCCTATGTGTATCCGGTCTGGGCTGTCTTGGTGATCTGGTGTCCCCTTAAAGCGACCCCTGCTGGTGTGGAATAGACCCTTGGATACCCGATTAAACTTCTCGAGGCACACTAGATAACTGACCCCTGGGAACCATGGTAAAAAAAAAACGGAGCAGACAACGCCACAAAAACTCCCCACTCAAACCCCCAAAGAAAGAGCGAAAACCAACCAGACCGCAGCCGCAAAGCTGGAAAATTTGCCCATTCACTGGCTAAATCTCCAATTAAAGGGGGGTAACAACCCCTAAGTAAAGCACAACAGGGGAATCATCAGAGCAGGGAGAGTCTGGGCCATATGGTGAAAGTAGGGGGGTCGGGCCCCGATGAGGTGGGTGTTTTGATTAGGGAAACGTCGCCCCCACCAGTAGTGGAGGCGCTGGCTGAGCCAGAGCCTACCCTGAGGGAGGTACTAGCGGCAGTGAATGTCTGTAAGTCTACCCTACAAGCCTTGTGGGATCAGATGAAAGATATCAAGGTGGAAATCTCCCACCTAGGGAGAGGGGGCTAGTGCTGCCCTCCCCCCCGTCACCCCTCCTATCCCCGTGGGCCCAGACATGGGGGTGGTGTAACACAAAGTAAAATGAAATAGGAGAGGGGGAGGGGAAAGGGGGAGTACATTATATTTTTGACAATGTGAGTTGGGGGACGGGGTGGGGGGGAGAGTGGGGTTGGGCACATATGTAGGGAGGGGGTCCACTGAGGAAGGGAAAGTCACGCACAAAGCCCCAAGGAAGGGCCTGGATAGGTAGGGAATGGAAGGGGGGTATAGTAGTGATATGGGATGTGTGAAGTGTATGTATGAGAGAAGGAATGGATATCACAATGAAAAATGCAAATTTGGGTACGGGAAATTATACAGGATGGAGGGCACACGCTAGAAAATGGGTATGGCCACATATAATTTTTCACAAATAAGGTATAATGGGTAAAAGAGAACACTTAGAAATACCACTGGCTGGAGCCATCATGGGCAGGTCAATTAAATCGCAGGGAGTAATGTTCTCAATATATATAGCATATTCTAGAAGGAAGGGAAAAAAAAAAGAAAAGAAAAAACGCACTGGAACGTCTGTCTTACCGTTTTTGGAATAATATAGATGAGTAGATTAAAAATAGGCTCATGGAATGTTAGAGGATTGGGGAATACATTGAAAAAGCAGGCAGTGATCGCCGGTATGGAAAACAAAGGTGTGAAAATAATCTGCCTACAGGAGACCCACTTCAGTTCAGAATCTCCACCACAATTTGGGGGTGGAAGATATAAAACACAATACCATTCTACACACTCCTCGTATTCGCGAGGAGTGAGTATATTGTTTAATAATGAGGTGAGGTTCTCCCCTAGGCAGATTAATATAGATAAGTACGGGCGGTATATTTTCCTACATGGGGTAATTGAGAATGAGGAATTTATTCTTATTAATATATATATCCCCCCTCCATTCAATTTAGAGGTGGTGGATAAAGTCTTGGAATTCTTAATAGATAAATTACATATTCCAATCCTTTTGATAGGGGACCTTAATATGGTCCTAGACGAAGGGCTGGACAGATGGCCTCCCAAGGACAGGAAGGGAGGGATAAGAGTAGGAAACCGTCTTTCACGAACACTGACAGAATTGGGCTTATGTGACCTTTGGAGGGTAATTAACCCGGGAAGGCGACAATATTCATGTAGCTCCGCCACGCATCGTACACTTTCTAGAATTGATTTAGCGATAGGTAATCAACAGGCCCTGGGTATGGTGGGCGGGGTGGCATACCATCCCCGAGGCCTGTCAGATTACTCTCCCTTAGTGGTAGAACTTAGCATGGGGGAGAGGACACATAATGGGGATTGGAAGATTAGCCCATATTGGTTGGGACAGATGGGTGACTCAGATGGGGTTGAAGGAGCACTAAAGGAGTTTGTCGAGATAAATGCGGATTCTGCCCCAATAGGTATAATCTGGGATACATTAAAAGCCTACCTACGAGGTATCCTAATACAGAAGGTTAGTAAATTGAAGAAAGACTCTGAAAAGTGGCAGGATAGTGTAAAACAAGAGGTTAAAGAGGCAGAAGAGCAATATATCGCGAATCCAGACCCAGTTAGATATGAACTCCTAGTGGAAGCACAACGGGCTTATAAATCAGCGGTTATGAAGAATGAGGAAAATAAGAGATTAGTTCAAAGACATAACGCCTTTGTGGAGGGCGAGAGAGTGGGCCGGGTTCTGGCCTCTTTAATTAAATCAAGCTCCTCGGCTATGGGGGTGCCCATAATAAAAACAGCGGACGGGAGCCTAAACCCAACAGTGATAGGAATAACGGAAACTTTTAGAGAGTACTACAAGGGACTATACCAATCTCAAAATATTGAAGAGGAAAAACTGGAGGTAGATTTTCTAAGTAAGGTATCGGTGCCGACACTCTCAGAAGGTGATAGAGAAGCGTTAGATGCCCCAATCACTTTAGATGAAATTCAAAAAGTGGTAAAGGACATGGCCAGACATAAATCCCCGGGCCCAGATGGTTTGCCAGCTGAGGTATACAAACGATATGGGAATATACTACTCCCGGAGCTGCTAAAGGTGGTAGATTGGGTAAGAGAATATGGGGAATTACCAGACTCGATGCGTGAGGCCATAATAACAGTGATTCACAAAGAAGGGAAGGATCCAGTGGAGGTGGCATCATACCGGCCAATTTCCCTCCTATGTACGGATGTTAAAATTCTGTCGAAGGTCTTGGCAGCCAGGCTAAATAAGGTGATACAGAAAGTCATTCACCAGGACCAATCGGGATTCATCCCTAATAGGTCCACTAGCATAAATATACGAAGGGCTTTTCTAAACCTGCAGCAGACTGTGGGAGAGAAGGAGTCTAGAGCGGTCTTGTCCCTGGATGCTGCCAAGGCCTTCGACAGCCTGGAGTGGAACTATCTGTGGAGGGTGCTGGAAAAATTCCGTCTGGGGCCGGGTTTTATAGGTTGGGTTAAAACGCTATATAAAGATCCACACGCGAGTACGATTAAATGGTAGGAGCTCGGATAGATTTCCCCTAACAAGAGGGACGAGACAGGGGTGTCCATTATCACCCCTGCTCTTCGCCTTGGCGATTGAACCCTTGGCAATTGCAATCAGAACTGCTAAGGGGGTGAAGGGGTTTCATAGAGTATCTGGGGAGGAGAAGATAGCGTTATACGCAGATGACGTATTGCTATTCCTGGAGGATACACCAAACTCCCTAACCCCAGTAATGAACATATTAAACGAATATGGGGTAGCATCAGGGGTTAAAATAAACTGGGAGAAGTCGGTACTGATGCCGGTAGATGAAATAAGAACCCCTTTGCCCAAAGAGGTCTCCACCCTAGCTGTAGTTGGGAAAATTAAATATTTAGGAATAGTCTTCACAAAGGACGTAAAAGACTTTATACCAGATAATTTAGTACCTCTCCTTAATAAACTTAGAAATAAAAGCAAGATATGGAGACGACTGCCACTTTCAGTGGCGGGTAGGTGCAATCTTATCCGGATGGTATGGCTCCCCCAGCTGCTCTATGTCCTCCATAACTCACCGGTATGGCTACACAAAAAATGGTTCCGGGAAATAGATGGAATCTTCCGGGATTTGTTGTGGAAGGGACGAGTGGCGAGAATCCGGTTGGGCACGTTGCAGCTCCCGCCAGATAAAGGGGGGATGGACTTGCCACATCCTAGAAATTATTATCTGGCGGCGCAGTTGCAACACCTAGCAGGCTGCGGGATGAAGGAGAGTGATGTCCCGAATGAAAGACTTATGCTCGAGACCATACCTCATGGAACAATACTAGAGGCGATAGAGGCTAATTCATTCAAAGCGGATACCCCGACAATTAAGATGATAACTAGGGTTTGGAAAACAGTTAAGGAACATATGGGAACAAGAGGGATGGTGTCAGTGACATTCCCCTTATGGAATAACAGGAATCTAAAAGAGTTGAGTAAGATTGGAATAATTAAAGACTGGGAGGATCAAGGTATTACACATTTATTTCTGGTTCAAACTGTTTATTGGAAAAATGAAAGTGGTACAAAAAAGAACATACAGTAATGTGGGGCTATGGAGCCTAGATTAGCAGAAATAAGGAAATGAACATACAAAAATTCGGGGTAGAGAGACCCTAATACAAAAGTTTGGTTGTATAAGTCCAAGACAGGGTTTATATTTATACATTTATAGAGACTGACATGGTTCTGTAAAGAGTTATCCAGAGCATATCACCTGTTCTTTATAGTAATACGGTCTCAAAGCTTTAGCGTTCCTTAAGTATCAAATGATGGGTTAATCATGAAGGAAAACGAATAGCAAGAGAGAGAGAGAGATCAGTAGGGGAAGTAGAGAGAGGGGGGGTTTTTGCCGGAAGGGGATAAATCTGAGGGTTATGGGTAAGATAAAAGGGGGGTACCCTGGTAAGGAGAAGGAATCTATGGGAGGAGGAGGGCGGAGTCAAAATCAGGGGGAAGAAAGTGTCACACCCATGGTTGCCAAATGCGTTCGAATTTGGGTATGTGGTTCTTAATTGTGGCCTCAATTTTGGCGTGTATCATGGCTTTTGTGATCCTGTGTTTTGTTTCGAGTATTGCAAGGGAAGGGGATTTCCAAGATTTGGCGATGGTTTGCTTGGCTGCTGTAGTGACTTGTAAGATGAGTTTAAATTGGGTATGTGTGATGTCGGGAGGTTTATGGCTAAGTAGGGCAAGTGTAGGGGAGGGATTTAGTTGGTGACCGAGGAGGGTGGAGATGATAGAAAAAATGTCTGTCCAAAACTTTGTGGCAATCGGGCAATCCCACCAAATGTGAAGATGGGTGCCTCTGTCTGGGCAGCCTCTAAAACAATCTGGGGAGTAAGTAGGAAGGAATTTGTTTATTCGAGTAGGTACCAGGTACCAACTAAAGAGTACCTTATAATTTGCCTCCGAGGCGATCACATTCTGGGTTGCTGTTTTAGTGTGTTGCCAGACGTCCCGCCATTCTTCGGTTGTAAGGTGAATTTGGAGATCCGATTCCCATTTTGTGACATATGGGAGAGTGGTATGTGACGGGGGGTTTAGCAACGTAGCATAGAGTTGTGAGATGAGAGCTCGCATATGCGGGTCGCGATCACATGCTTGTTCAAAAAATGATTTATGGGGACTAGAGGGGTCAGTTCGAAGGTAAGGGGCAAAGAAGTGTTTCAACTGGAGGTATCGGAATGATTCGGAGTTTGGGAGATTGTGGGATTCTTGTAAAGTGGGGAAGGGGATTTGTTTATCTGGAGTATTGAAGGAGTATGCCCGGATGAGCCCAGCAGAAGACCAATTATAAAAGGAGGATGGGGATATCCAGGCTGGGTAGAATGCAGGGTTGCGAAGGTAGGATAAAAGGGGGTTATGCGGGGATTGTAGTTTGTATTTGAATTTTAACATATCCCATATTCGGAGAGAATGTTTGGTGATAGGATTGCGAATAGGTCTACGGTCCTTGGGGTGAAGCCATAGGAAATTGGCAATAGAGAGGGGGTCACAGTCTATTGATTCCAGAGAAACCCAGAGGGGGGTTTCTTTTGTAGCATGATATTTGGGAAGCATGGCCAGTTGGGCAGCTTGATAATATTTGGTGAAATTGGGTAGGCCCAATCCACCATTGTTTTTAGAGTAGTAGAGTACTGTTTTAGCCACTCTAGGTTTGGTCTTGTCCCAAATGAAAGCTATGGCTCTGCTCTGCAGTATTCGAAGGAAGTATGCAGGGACTGGGATGGGAAGAACCCTAAAGAGGTATAATATTTTAGGTAGGAGCACCATTTTCACTGTAGTGATCCGTCCAATCCAGGATAGGGGCATAGAGGCCCAGGAAGAAAGTAGTTTGGTTAGGTGTTGTAGCATTGGGGGGTAATTGGCTGAAAATAATTGGCTAAAATCTGCTGTGAGTTTTATGCCTAAGTACGGTAGGGTGTGGGAGGCCCATGAGAAAGGCAAGACTGATTGTAGGTGTGTTTGTTGAGGTTTGGGAAGGGAGACGTTTAGTATTTTGGATTTTTGGGTATTGATTATTAGGCCAGATATGTTTGCAAAGGTTCTAAGGGTTTCCATTAGGTTAGGGGCAGAAGTCAAAGGAGAGGTAAGGAAGAAAAGGACATCGTCCGCAAAGAGGCATAGTTTATGGGTGTGACCACCTATCTCTAGACCTTGAATGTTAGGATTTTCCCGAATTTTCTGGGCTAAGGGTTCAATTGCTAAGGCAAAGAGGAGGGGGGATAGGGGACACCCTTGTCTCGTTCCTCTTTGAATGGAAAAGCATTCAGAACGATGGCCGGCATATGTGATATATGCGTTAGGGGTTGTATATAATGAAAATATCCATTTCAGGAAATGTGGGCCAAAGCCCCATTTTCGTAAAATCGTGTTCAAATATGACCAGGATAGGCTATCGAATGCCTTTTTGATGTCTAGAGAAAGGAGACACATAGGTATATTGCGTGATCGGGCTTGGTGGGTTAGAAGGGTTACTCTGCGGATATTATCACTTGCTTGTCGGGATGGCATAAAGCCAACTTGGTCCTTATGTATAAGTGAGCCTATAAGGGGGTTTAGACGGGAAGCCAGAATTTTTGCTAGTATCTTGATGTCGTTATTAAGTACAGATATTGGCCTAAAGTTTGAGCAGGAGGTGTCATCGGTTTGTGGTTTGGGGATCATGGAAATAGATGCTCTAAGGGACTCTGGAGTAAAGGTCTTATCTTTAAGGAGAGAGTTTAGAGCCTGCGTGAGTAAAGGTGCAAGCAAGTCTATAAATTGTTTATAGTAGGCGGCTGTAAGTCCGTCTGGGCCTGGACGTTTATTATTTTTGAGGGTTTTAATAGCTGTACGGACTTCTTGCTCAGTTATGGGGTTTTCCAGTTGTGCACGTTGTTGAGGGGTTAACTTAGGGAGGGATAGGGGATCGAGAAAATTAGATTCATTGGAGGGGGCAGCTGGTTGTGGGGGAGAGGAATATAGGTTGGATAAGTGTGTTTGGAAGATTTGAAGAATTTTAGATGGGTTGCTAGTATAGGAGCCTTGGGCTTTCTTAAGGCGAATGGGTTTGTAAGGTTTATTAAGATTTCGGAGTGAGAGAGCAAGGAAAGTATCCGGTTTATTAGCTTTAGTATAAATTCTGTGGCTCGAGCGTCTGAGTGCCTTCTCAGCTGATTCAGTTAAGAATAGATCTAACTCGAGTCTGGCCTTTTCTAGGATGGTTTTATGATGTGGTGTTGGAGAGTTTTGGAACTTTTCATGCGCTTGAGTGAATTCTTGTTCTAAAAGTTGGTATTTGGCTTGTCGTTCCTTTTTCCTATGTGTGGCTGTGCTAATAATGGTGCCCCGTATCGTAGGTTTATGAGCTTCCCATATCAAGAGTGGGGAAGTGTCTGCAGTTGTATTGTAGGAAATGTATTCTTTTAGGGCTGTCTCTATGATTAGTGCTGTGGGAGGATGAGCTAAAAGTGTGTCATTCAGTGTCCAGTTAGTTCTGGTGCGTGGAGGGGACAAGGAAGTGAAA
>BLSH010390893.1:0-10938 GCA_018402905.1 Glandirana rugosa | reverse complement strand
TGTGGCTAGGCAATCTACTTTGATATACTTGAGATCCCTCCCCCTGATTGTTCACGCGGGGCGGGATCAGCGGTGTGGGTGTCCCCACAACACTCATTTACATCATCCTCCAGTTCATAATTCTATTTGTTGGTTCACTAAACATATTTCTTTCTGTACATTGATCTACTATACTTCATGTTTCTTCTTACTAGATAACTGTATCATATTGTATACTATTCCATCCGACCATCAACCATATTTCAATATTATGTATTTCGATGTCATGCGGCTATTCACATAGCTATACATTCTATTGGGTTTACTTCTATGTATCATCTCAACATTGCCATAAACCCTGTACATGTTACTTTCTGATTATATGATCAACAACAATTTCCCAGCTTGCTGGTTAAAAACCCCAATTTGCTGGAAAAAATGGAAATTTGGTATATAAACCATAATCTCTCTCTATACTTTAGTACTGGTATCTTGAACATTCAACTATATCTACATACACACATAATTGCAATGGACATTATGTCCCCGCATCAGCATGTTACGTTCTAATTTTATGTTCATCAACAATTTTCCAGCATGCTGGTTCAAAACCCCAATCTATTGGGAACTTGAAAATTTGGCATATGAACCATTATCTCTCTCTACATAGATACTGGTTTCTTGAACATTTGATGGATATTATGATACGTTTATGTTCATCAACAATTTTCCAGCATGTTGGTTCAAAAAAACCCCAATCTACTGGGAAATTGGAAATTTGGCATATGAACCATTATCTCTCTCTACATAGATACTGGTTTCTTGAACATTTGGTGGACATAGGTATGAAGAGACACAATGCGGGGACATAATGTCCATTGCAATTATGTTTATCACCCATGCACAACATTAGGAATTCTCCAGCAGGTTGTGGTTTTGAACCGGCAAGCAGGAGAATTCTTGATAAAGAGACAATCGATAGGTAACGTGTGTATGCAGATATAGTTGAATGTTCAAGATACCAGTACTAAAGTATAGAGAGAGATTATGGTTTATATACCAAATTTCCATTTTTTCCAGCAAATTGGGGTTTTTAACCAGCAAGCTGGAAAATTGTTGTTGATCATATAATCAGAAAGTAACATGTACAGGGTTTATGGCAATGTTGAGATGATACATAGAAGTAAACCCAATAGAATGTATAGCTATGTGAATAGCCGCATGACATCGAAATACATAATATTGAAATATGGTTGATGGTCGGATGGAATAGTATACAATATGATACAGTTATCTAGTAAGAAGAAACATGAAGTATAGTAGATCAATGTACAGAAAGAAATATGTTTAGTGAACCAACAAATAGAATTGTGAACCGGAGGATGATGTAAATGAGTGTTGTGGGGACACCCACACCGCTGATCCCGCCCCGCGTGAACAATCAGGGGGAGGGATCTCAAGTATATCAAAGTAGATTGCCTAGCCACACGCCGTGTCACGGTAGAAGTCTTCGGACGAAACGCGTCTGTCACGGCGTTTGGCAACTATTTGAAATTTCTGTGAACATCCAGTAACTTACTGCGGGTCGGTGAGATCTGGAAAGCGGGGGCCGCGAGGTTGGATAACGGACGGTGTCATCAGCAGCTCAGATACACTGTCTGAAGGCTTATGCATGAGCTATCTGTTTGCGTGACAAGCTATGTTTGTGAGTACCAGGATTTTATGTGAAGCAATAAATTGGTTTTAAAAAAAACGATAATACACTATCGAGTGGCATTTCTCTTTTCCCTCACATACCACGCAAGGAAACCGGAGATAAAAAGAAGCAACCAATTATCTAAGAACAACAAGTCGGAAGATCGATGTTGCAAGGTGTATGGAGGATCAGTGAAAGATAAAAAGACAACGCTGTTTTGCCAAGCATGAGAATGCGAGGCAACACCCTCTGGTAAGCATGTGTCCTAATGAGAGATGATGAGTCAAGTCTGTTTTAATCACATGAAGATTAACTGAGAGCTGGGTCTGTGCGGTCTAACCAGTGGATTAATCTTATATCATTTTACTCCAGTGAAGTGCAGTCAGTAATTGAAGGACTGATACACCCAGTGAGCTCTGCATGCATTTGAGAGACTAATGTGAAAGTATACCTAGCGCTGCTATACGTTTGTGTAAATGTATTTAACAGAACGTTCATGTGCAATTTGGATATATATTAATAGCAGCTGTGTTTGAATATTTTATTAATTTAGTATTGTGTCAGACAACAGCATCTGATAGTTCTTTTTTTAGACACATCAGCAAGATAAAGTTTTAAGCCGAGTGTTGAGTGGCGCGGTGGATTGATCCCAGTGTGGGCGAGCTTGTGTATACAGTGGATCTATAAGTTTGTATTACACAGGTATTGTAGCCATTACACAGGTATTGTAACCATTACACAGGTATTGTAGCCATTACACAGGTATTGTAGCCATTACACAGGGACTAAGCCATTACACCGGTATTGTAGCCAGAACACAGGTATTGTAGCCATTACACAGGGACTCAGCCATTACACAGGGACAGGAAGCCATTACATAGCAGCACAGTACAGTACCTTTGAGTCCTCTCCTCTCTTCTCCTCGTCCACGAGTGCAGAGTCAGCAGCTCTGGACCCGCCCACAGCACAGTATCAAGCCAATCATTGGCAGTCACTGGGCAGCCAATCAATCTATGTATGTGTGCTGTTCAGCGCACATACATGGACTTTAGGAGCAAGCCCTGGAAGCGGCATCGGACCACCCACAGAGGCTGCAAGCGCCTGCAGATGAGCGATGTGGGACCTCACTCGAGTATAAGCGAAGGGGGGCCTTTTTCAGCATAAAAAATGTGCTGAAAAATTTGGCTTATACTCAAGTATATCCACTTGCCGACCGCCAACCGCAGGTTGACGGCGACAAAGTGGTGCGATATCGCCGCCATCTGACGGCGGCTGCGAGATCGCGCACTGCGAGCGCGCGCGCGCCACCGGAGGTGCGCCCGTGCGCTCACTGTGTTCGGGGAGGGCCAGGGAGTGGGTGCAGCGGCTTCGATTGCCGCCGGCTACCCGCGATGCCCCCCCCCCCCGGAGTGAAAGAACGGAGGTCCGTGTAAGCAAACACGGACCTCCGTTCTGTGAGGGGGGAAGGGCTGTGATCACAGCCTTCCTCTACATGGAAGCTGTGATCACTTCCCTTCCCCTGTTATGGGCAGCCCACACACAGTTAGAACACGCCCAGGGAACACAGTTAACCCTTAGAGCGCCCCCTGCAGGTTAACTCCTTCACTGCCAATGGCATTTACACAGTAATCAGTGCATTTTTATAGCACTGATCGCTGTATAAATGCCAATGGTCCCAAAAAAGTGTCAAAATGGCCCGACATGTCCGCTGAAATATCGCAGTAACGCTAAAAATCGCAGATCGCCGCAATTACTAATAAAAAATTAAAAAATAATAAAAACCCCAAAAATGAATTCTCATCATCCGTAAACGCGGCCACTTTTGCGCAAACCAATCAATAAACGCCGATTGCGATTTTTTTTATCACAAATATGAGGAAGAATATAAATCGGCCAAAAACGGTGAAAAAAAATGTTTTTTTGTATCTTTTTTTGGATTTGTATTTTAGCAAAAAGTAAGAAATTTGGATTTTTTTGCAAAATTGTCGCTCTTCTTTTGTTTATAGCGGCGATCAGAAATGACGCAGCGATGATCAAATACCACCAAATGAAAGCTCTGTTTGTGGGAAAAAAAGGACGCAAATTTCGTTTGGGTGCAACGCCGCACGACCACGCAATTGTCAGTTAAAGCGACACAGCACCGAATCGCAAAAAGGGCTCTGGTCCTAAAGTGGGAAATCCTTCCGGGGCTGAAGTGGTTAAACAGTATTTATTTCAGGTACTTCGATAGCGCCATCAATTTACGCAGCACTTCACATATACATTATACATTCAGTCCCTACCCTCAAGGAGCTTACAATCTAAGATCCCTAACACACATTCATACATACACATATGAGGACCAATATAGACAGGATCCAATTAGCCTACCAGCATGTCTTTGGAGTGTGGGAGGAAACCAGAGTACCCAGAGGAAACCCACATAGTCACAGGGAGAATATGCAAACTCCAGGAGGGTAGTGTCATGGTTGGGACCATGCAACCAGCAACCCTTTTGCTGCTAGGCGAACGTGCTATTCACTACACCACTGTGCTGCCCACAAAATGCTGACAAGTTTGTTATACCATCAATAGCACACGGAGCGTAAGGTCTATGGGGAGATTATCTTACAGCGAATATACCAACAGGATTATATCAAGAGAGTTGATCCATTTGATGTCATCCTGAAAAACCCCAATTTGGGTGAAACGCGGCAATTTCACCATCGCCTTTGGCTCTGTTGGTTATATAGCAAAATTGGCAGCATTTTTTACCTGTTTTTAGTTCATACTCTCTGATTTTATCTTGTGTATAATAAATATTGTTGTTTTTAAGCATATTGTTTGTTTGTGTACTATTTTCCTAGGCAGGCTAAAAATCCCCCAAGCCTCCCTTAGTAGGAGATTCGGGGATATCCGGGTATTTCCAATATTTTTCTGATAAGATCAGTATAGAACTTTTAGGCCCGTTCACATTTCGGGTAATGGGAAATACATGTTCCTGCTCACAATTATTATTATTTTTTTGTGATTTTCATGTGTTTCCACGTCTCGCCCATAGGGCAGTCCATTGGCTCTATGGGCACTTGTAGTACTAAAGAAGCTTGTGTACCAAATTTTGTCCAGTTACATCTTTTCACAAGCAGTTTGCTGCAATTTTTAAGCGTTTGTCGCAAAACAATCGGGGCAAAGTTGCACCGCATTTGGGATGCAATAATGACAAAGTTATCACTGAAAAAACAGGCCCATAGCAGGCATGAAAAATTACTCTGCTCCATGGGTTGTGTATGGGGGGGGGGGGGGGGGGGGTGAAGGCGTTAAACACAACAAAAAAGTACATAAACAGTGATGCTTTGCTGTGTGTTGGGTGTTAAAGGGGTTAATTGTTCCTGCGAGCGCTGGCAGGAAGTCTATTTGCAGTTTTCTTTAATATGATTTCCTGTGTTAGCTGAAAATAGGACAGGTTATCTTATATATTTCTAGGTGTGTTTCTCAGACATTTTCCAGTGGAGTCACCCTTGAAAAGTATTTTCAGCCTTGAGACACCCCAGTTTTAGGCTTGGTTCACATTACTGCGTATCGAAATTGAATGCCTTCCCAACACGCAGACAAACACGCTGCTTCTTAGCAGATGTACAGGGGTGTCATTAATTCTTAATGGTACCCCCACACCTCTCTGTGCTTCTGTGTGTAGAGAAGCCTATTGAAAGGAATGGACTGGCCTACATGCAGCAGCACAGATGTGAACCTCCACTTGGGATGCTCGCCCCCCACACCCCAAACCCCCTCTTTTTATCACCTCCACACACTCCTCTCTGGTTACCTCTGCACCCCTAACCCCCTCTGCTCACCTCTACCCTAAAACCCCCTTCTCTGTTCTATATCAGAACCCCCAGTCTGCTCACCTCTGTAGTCCAATCTACAAAGAGTTTTGATGGCACTCAATAGAAGTAAAGCATGAATGGTGATTTTTATTAAAAAATTCCAAGATTCCATGATAACATCCATATATACAATGAACAGGAACATACAAGGCATGGCAAAATGAGCAGTAGGATCAACGCGCTTCATGAACCTCCATTCGCTTAGTCATAATCAGATTATGACTAAGCGAACGGAGGTTCGTGAAACGCGTTAATCCTACTGCTCATTTTGCCATGCCTTGTATGTTCCTGTTCATTGTATATATGGATGTTATCTTGGAATTTTCAATAAAAATCACCATTCATGCTTTACTTCTATTGAGTGCCGTCAAAACTCTTTGTGGATTGGACTACTGCACAGTTTGCAGACTGGACGTCCACCTGGAGGTAAGGTGATCATCATTTCACCTGAGCGGCTCACCCTCCCCCATGTGTTTGATGAGTATTGCTCACCTCTATACCCCAAACTCCCTGCTCACCTCTGCAACCCAAACCCCCCACTCACCTCTGTACCTCAAACCCCCATTTCTGCTCACATCTGTATCCCTAACCCCCATTCACCTCTGTACCCCAAAAATTCCAAACCCCCTCTCTGCTCACCTCTGTACCCCAAACCCCTCTCTCTGCTCACCTCTGTACCTCAAACCCCTCTCTTCACTCAGCTCTTTACCCCTAAGCCCTCTCACTGTTTACCCCTGTACCCCAAAAACCCCTCTTTGCTCACCTCTAAACCCAAACCCCCAGTCTGCTCAACTGTGTACCCCAAACCCCCTTCTTTAGTCACCTCTGTACCCCAGAACCTCTATTTGCTAACCTCTGTGCCCCAATCCCCCTCCCTGCTCACCTTTGTACCCCAAAACCCCCCTGTTGGCACACCTTTGTACTGCACGGTCTGTCTGCAAGACAACCCCCATCCTCCCTTTGGATTCTTTCTGTGTCCTGCTGTCCTCTAACAAAGGCCCCAGGGCAGGACCATTCTTCCACTACAAACCACAAGGCAGTGCTGGCTGAGTAAGGAGGGTATGTGGCCAAGTTAATGAACTGCAAGGGCATATGGCTGGCTGCAGGGTGTAGCTCTACATTGGCAGTCAGTTGCAGAGTTGGAACCTGGGGTATTTAGCACATACCTCTGCTGTTTTCCACCCCCTTACCAGTCCTGCATGCACACATATTGCTTTGCAATTGCATGGGGTACTGCCTTATAGGGGAAGGCTGAGAGCTCCGGGCACAGGAAGCTGCCTCCCGCTTTCCCTGCTCTTCATTGCACTGTCCGCTGCAAGCTCCTGCTGTGCTGATGTGTAATAAAGTTCAGCACAGCAGGAGATTGCTCAAGCCTGACACATTTTCTCAACCAGGATGCCGCGGCACCCCTAACAACCTCAGACAGCACCCCAGGGTCCCACTGCATCTTGGTTGAGAATGGCTGTTCAAGGTGACAATTGCGTTTCCTGTGCTGTCATGAAGGTGATACATTGTAGTTGATGTATTAATGGCAAATTGACTGTGCACTCTGCAATTACAGTTGCTCCAGAGCTAAGTAAATGAGAAGAAGATTCACTTTACAAAGAATACCCAATCACATGCAAGGAAACTAAAAAACAGCATTTTTGCTTGCACATGATAGGATGATGGAAGTCAGTAGAGCTTCCCCCCATTTTATAGGCTATGGAGCAACTGTACTTGCAGAGTCTATTTGAAAAACTATATAAAATTATTGCACTAATGTCATACATACCAGCTTCTGACATTACAATCTAACAGAACATTGTGTATCAATTGAAAAATAAATGAAGCACTGGGCAGAACACAATAGTACCCAAATCAGTATATATAAACAGTAGTGATAAACAGTTGTGATACCCAGAGGCATAACTAGAGCCTTCAGGGCCACAGTGCAAGAAATTATGAAGGGTCCCCTGACCCCCGGCCAGGGCCCTTCCCTCTTCCCACTGATCCTGCGGCCCTTTACTCACATTGCAGGTCCCTTTATTATGGTACCGCAGCAGGGACCCTTTCACAAGTTCTGCAGTGGGCCCCCTTTCTGCCATCTTCGGGCCTCCCCATGGTGGTGAAATGCCAGGGCCCGGTCACAATTGCAACCTTTGCAATCCTGATAGTTCCCTCACTGGTATAAGTAGTTTTTAATTTATATTTTAATTTTATTATTTTATTACCATTTCATTTTATTTCTTTTACAATGTTATTTTTACATTTTTTTACAATTTTTTTGGCGTTCTGTTGGGGGGCTTTGGTGAGATATCAGAGCTCTAAACAAACCTCAGCCCTCAATCTCCATCTGTGTAGCCTCAGCTGCACAGAATGAATGGACAGGAAAAGTTGTGTACCGAGCCTCCCATTCATTCAGAAATGGAAGTATAGTAAAGCAGTTTACTGTGCTTCAGTTATGAATGAACCAATTGGTACCAATCACTGCCTCTGTCCATTCAGAAAAGGAAGGAACCGGTAAATGACAAATTTACCGACCCATTCCCATCTCTCCATCATGACGCATCTTCTACAGCAGTTGGCAGGAGAAAGGAGGGGGGAAGACAGCAGCTCTGTGGGGGGGACCAGGGAAGCACACAGGGACCCTGGGGACAGCAGAAGGCAAGTAAACTGGATAGAGGAAAATGGAGGAGATTGGGTCCTCTAAATGCCACCCCCGCCATCCCTCCTATCCATTTGTACAAGGGAGGCACACAAGCCCCCTGGACCATGGGGCACGGTTGCAATTGCAACCCCTGTAGTTACGCCCTTGGTGATACCTTACATTCAATAATAAAGTGCAATGTGCAAACTGGAAACAACCAAAAAGTGCAAAAGTCTGCAAATAAAAGAATTATAAAAAATGCAGGAGTGGCCACTGTTTGTAAAAATAGTCCAAATATAGAAAGTTGGGAGTTGAATCCAGTCTGATAGCAGTGATAAAAGGTAACCAGGATCGACTTAAAGAGTCACCATGACATGTGCATCCACCTCCCGAAAGAGGGAATAAACACGCTTACCAGAAATGTGGGCTCAAATGCCAATGGACTCAACCATGCATAAGGGAGGAAATACCAGGCAGATGATCAAAAGAGTTATCTCTGGAAAACTGTCACTCCGATTCTCCACAACGACCAAACCTCTAAGTGGAACTTGAACTCCGTCAATCATAAAAGACAAGAAGTCTCCATATAGTGTAAAACTATCTGTAATGTTTTTTATTAAAAAAAGTAGAAAACTTACATCAATGTTGAAGTAATGAGCATATCAGTAGAACGTCTCCATAAAAGTAATCACATGGAACATCAAACAGGTGTAAGGACAAGGAACAAACTCAGTCCGACCCACTGAGTTTGTTCCTTGTCATTGCGCCTGTTTGATGTTTTGCTCATTACTTCAACATTGATTTAAGTTTTCTACTTTTTTTAATAAAAAGACCTAAGAGATGGTTTTACCTTATGTGGAGATCAGGGCGGGCCCTACCATGGGTCCTGGTGGGTCCATGGGACCCAGGTGGCACTTTAAGAGGGGCTGCAACAGGGATGCACTGCCCGAGGACCTGAGGCTCCATCTCTCCCAGTCCCGGAACAGCACTGGCTTCAATAGCAGGATCACCCGCCGCCTCTGCAGCACTGCTGTTGTCGCATGTTGCTTTACTGAGCCTGGGTCGGAGCATGGTTGGTTGGTGGCAGTGAAGAGGAGAAGAGAAGGGGAGCTTACATGGTGCTGCACAATTCATATAACTGTAAGCTGAACTGATGTTTTTGGGCATGTCTCTTTGCTGGAGAGGGCATGTCTCTTTGCTGGAGGGGTCATGTCTCTTTGCTGCAGGGGCGGACCAAGTGGGGGGTGGGGGGGCGGGCCGCCCCGGGAGCCACACTTTGGGGGGGGTGTTCAGTGTCACTGTCATCTCTCTAGTGGGGTCCCGCTGTGTGCATCTCGAGGGCGGCAGCCAGGAGCCCCTCATCCCTGGCTGCTCTTTCTTTTTTTTTTTAGGTGGATTGTTGGCCGAACTTGGTTGGTTGGAACACCCCCCCCTCTCAGCGGCACAGTGGTATGGTCTCTCTCTGGCCTGCGTGCGTGCGTCACTGACTGCTCCGCCGCTGCGCTTCCACCTCCTTCTGCCACCGCCTCCACCCACCGCACCCTCCACTCACCACTGCGCTGCCGCTGCTGTAGAACCAGGCTTGAGGTCCGCCCGTCGCCTGCGCCTGCCATGTGATGTGAGTACTCTGGAACTTGGAATGTCTGGTCTCTCAGTCTGCGGCCTGGCCCAGGCCCCAGTGGCGTCACTATGGAGATGCAGGGCCCCAGCGGGGGGTGCGGTAAGCACCAGGGCAGGGGGTCACACAGGGTGACGCCTGCGGCCTGCCAGAGGGGTGACACCAGGCCGGCACTAGGTGTTGCTGTTGCATTGAGAGGGGCAGCTGAGCAACACACCCAAGAGCCAAGTGCAGTGCAAACAATTTTTCCTACCCCTTTAGAATAGTCTAGGTCACTTCTGAGGTGAGGTCTATGCATAAGAATTCCATGGAGCTTGACCCAGGGGAAGATTGTACTGCAGCATTTTATCACAATGCCATACTTACAATTAGGCACTTCTAGTATTGTGCATAGTGCAGCAAGGTAAATGGAAAAGAACAAAGCACAAGATTTAAATTTTATATCTATTTTTTCTTTTATCCTCTGAGCATGTATGGATACAGTTAGCAGTATAACTGATAAGAATCCTTTCAATATAGACTGAGTGGTCACTTTGGAGCTTGGATCTGTTTTTTGCTTATAAAAAGCAGTATTACCTGTTCGGTAAATGTTAGAAATATACAATTATAAGTAAATAAGTTAATCATTTATTTTCCATTGTTTATTATTTTAAGTTGACAAAGTTTACAAATTTGTGCAATAAATATTCTTGAAAAGATTTCAAATTTATGTGGGTGTTTTTACATTTTTTTTGGGGGGGGGGGGTGCCAGATATAGGATCCGCCCCGGGTGCCAAATGCTCTAGGTACGCCCCTGCTTTGCTGGATTGGGCATGTCTCTTTGCTGGAGGGGTCATGTCTCTTTGCTGGACTGGGGCATGTCTCTTTGCTGGACTGGGGCATGTCTCTTTGCTGGACTGGGGCATGTCTCTTTGCTGGACTGGGGCATGTCTCTCTACTGGACTGGGGCATGTCTGTTTGCTGGAGGGGGCATGTCTCTTTGCTGGAGGAGTCATGTCTCTTTGCTGGAGGGGGCATGTCTCTTTGCTGGAGGAGTCATGTCTCTTTGCTGGAGGAGTCATGTCTCTTTGCTGGACTGGGGCATGTCTCTTTGCTGGATTGGGCATGTCTCTTTGCTGGACTGGGGCATGTCTCTTTGCTGGAGGGGGCATGT
>BLSH010390839.1:441551-455392 GCA_018402905.1 Glandirana rugosa | reverse complement strand
TCCTTTTGCAGCCCTCTAGCACTTGCCAGGACATTGTTACAGCCATTTTTGTGCCTAAAAGTTCGGGTCCCCATTGACTTCAATGGGGTCCGGTGTCCGGGATAATGTTCGGGCAACGTTCGGTGCCGAACCCGGACTTCTTCCCAAAGTTCGTCCGGACCATCTGAACCCGAACGTCCAGATGTTCGCTCAACTCTAATCATTAGGATGAATATTCTGCCTCGCATCCTGTTTTTCTTTCAGATGATCCCTATGGGGGATACCCATAGGTTTCTTTTCTAGTTTACAATCACTTATCTCATACTATATATGGAAAGGTAAGCGGGCGAGGATCTTTTGAGATATTTATATATCTAAGCGATCGGGAGGACTAGCATTACCTAACTTTAAACTATATTATTATACAGCAGTACTAAAACGAATTGCAGAATGGAAACAAGTGGGCGACAAAAAAATCTGGGTACAGATGGAATTTGCTTTGGCAGACAAAGATCTGTCTGTGGTTCCCTGGCTCCCATGTAACTATAGGGGGATGTCATCTTTAACATCTCCTCTGACTAGATCCACTCTATCTATATGGGACTCGATACAGTCTTGACACGACTTGAAATTTAATTCCCCACTAATGCCCCTTTTAGGTCATATTTATTTTTTGTCAGGATTGACAGACAAGGGGTTCAAGCATTGGATTGGTGAGAATCATTGAGAAAAATAAATTAAAACCTTTGCAAACCATCTGTGGTAACACCAGGCCTAACAATATGGATCAGTGGCGATATGCGCAACTTTCCCATTTTGTGTATAATTTGCCACATCCGTTACGTTCATTGTCTGGATTAAACCAAGTTGAAAAAGTACTAGGATTGGAAACCCACGCCACCACACTGCATATCCTTAATTTACAAAGCCCTACTGGCCCTCCAGGTCCCTGGCTATCCTGGCTATATAGCAAAATGGGAAAAAGACCTGCACATGTGTATTTCTGATGAGCCAAAGATAAAATTCTGCAGTTAGCACATGTGTCCTCCATCTCTTCCAAGACAGTGGAAGTAAACTATGAACTCCTTATTCACTGGTACTACACCCTAAATAAATTGCATGCAATGGCACCTGCAGTTTCAACGCTGTGTTGGAGAGGATGTGGTGGCATGGCAACATATGGACACATCTATTGGGAGTGTCTCCCTATATAGGAGTTTTGGAGGAAGGTGGCCGACATGGCCCTCAACCATTCAGAAAGAGGAAATAAAGCTTGAACCATGGCCTATATTATTCCACTGCGCATCAGTGGAGACAACATGCTGTTCCCACAATAGCCCAATGGCTACTAAAAATAGAGGAAACATATTTGTTAGAGGAGTTAACTAGCATAGCCAGAGACTCTGTAGCAAAACATTATAAACTTTGGGCACGTTGGAATGAGTTTAAATCCACCGCTATGTATACTAACATAGTTAGAGACACATAAGGCCCCTGAGACTTCTATTGTTTTTTTCATAGAAAAGAATGGGACATTTTCACACTAACAAAACAAAAATCCCAGCACAGCAATATAAAATCTATAAATACTTGCTTTGAATATAACACTAGTCCAGGTTCGCCTCTTTTTCCCTTCTTTCTTTCCTCCTTTCTTTCTTTTTTTTCCCTTCTCTCTTTTCTCCTTCTTTCTTTATATATAAAATGTATTTCTCCTTACGTTCACTGACAGACGCAGCTCTTCATTGACTTTGTGGGGTTTTATGTCCGTTACTACTAGGAGTTAACTAGGCAGGGAAAAGAAACAGCTGGCCCCTCCCCTGGGGGCCGTCCTCCTTTCCTACATCAAACCCCCTTCCTGTATAGCTCTTCAGTTTCAATGCCTAGTCAGCAAGGAGTTGACCTGGCTTCCCTATAGGGAACTGCGGTCCGATTGTGACCATTTTTTATTTTATTTTTTATTATATTTTCACTTCAATCAAGATGAAATCTTCTATCAAGAAGCCGGTCGGGGCATAGAGAGTCTTAGAGCTCTGTACTTTCCCCGGCCTGGCCAACATGATGTGAAGCCAGTCCCGCCACTAGGGACCCGCCGCATCCAGCCCGTTCAGTGCGGGCGGCCCGGGGTGCAATCCCCCTGCTGGTCCCCCTCTACCGATGCGATTCGGCTGGGCAACTTGGGCCTGCAGCATACCGCCGTCAAGGGCGCAAAGTCTGCTTAAGCGGCTACCGCGGCGTCGGATGGGTAAGTGAGCGCCCCCCTTCCTAGGGGCATGTGGGGGCCCGACAACTGCTGCAACTGGGTTCTTGTGACGTCCCGGGTTAGCCATGTTGGGACTATAGCTCCCTGCCTCCCGCCACAGGCCCCCCTTCCCCCCCAGCACCATGGCGATTTACCGGCCTTCTCATCCGGATCGCCATGCGGCGACCGGCTGCCATTTTGCGGCGGACCGCCACCATTTTGCCGTAGCCGCAGACATTCCCAGCCTATGGGGCTTTCCCTCTAGCGCTCGGAGCAGCCTGTTTCGGTACTGCACGTTTGCTGAAAGGGTGTGTCGGCCTCTAGTGTTTCACAGCGGCCATTTTTGACTGCATGCTCTGCATCTACACGTGGCTGCAGCTTCTCCCCTCTTCAGAAACGGCGGTGACAAGCAGCACAGCTCTTCCTGACGATCTGCACTGCGGAACAGCAAGTATAGCTGGGCTCCCCCTGGGTGCTGGTGGTGGTGGGCACTGTCCTCAGTAAAGACTGCGGGTGTGTGGCTGAGTGTGGGCGCCCCCTTTTCCCTTTTTTTTTGTGTCATTTTCCCTTTTAAAAAAGGAGCTATGACTGATCCTGAGGTGGCATCAGCAGCCCCCCGATCAGATCAAGGGGCCTTTTCTAAACAGTTTTCACCGAGTTTTCCTTGTGGGGACGCAGCTCTGCGGGTCCCCAGGAAGCGTCCCCATTCCCCCTCAATTGTCATCAGGGGAGGAATCTGAACCTGAGCTGGCATCAGGGGTCTCTGGGACCCCTGCAAACCTATCTGGTGAGGAGACAGGGGGTGACAGTGTACCTCCTGAAGGGGACCAGGGGCTAGCAGCTGCACAAGAAGCAGCACCTGTGGCCACCATTATCTGGCATTCGCACTATGTTGCAGCTGGATCTAGATGATGATATCATGATCTGCTGCATATGTGTGTGGATTTTTTAGGCCCCCCAGGGCCCTCCAGACTAATCCTTATAACAAATTCTTGACCATTTCCTATATAGTGAATGGCAGCGCCCACAGCGTTCCCCCTCGCTGACATGATGTTTTGCGGTTTGCTATCCCTTTGAGGAGAGCTTCTAAAAAGAAAAAAAAAAAAAAAACAACAAAATAGTGGGAGTCCCCTGCGGGGTCCCACCGATTGCATGCCTTACTAGGGCGACTACTATCCCTATGGAAGGGACTCCTTCCTTTAAGGATCCCGCTGATAGCCAGACAGCACTTTTGAAGTCCCTGTTTCTGAGAGCGGGCTCTGCTGTATGACAGGCCCTGGCTTCGGCCGTGGCGGCACAGCATCTATCTGAATGCATGAAAGGAGAAGGCGGTCGCCTGACGGAGGCGCCGCAGAAGGCTGAGTTTTTCTCCAAGGGATCGAATATCTCTGTGATGCGGCCATGGATATTCTGCCCCTGTTCTCCAGAATATCGATCTCGGCCGTCAGGCTTCGCCTAATTCTTGGCTGCGTTCTTGGTCGAGTGACCACGCTTCCAAGAGAGGTTTGGCTGGCCTCCCCTTTCAGGGTGGATGTCTCTTTGGCCCATGTTTTGATGAAATCATCGCCGCAGGCGTGAGTTTCGCTGTAGACAGGAGCCTTCCCCCTCAAGGCAGAAGAAGCTTTTTGTGCCTCGAGCACGGTAGGTAAAGGGACCCGCTCTGGTAAGTCGCTGCAGGGGCCGGAAGACGGCACTGGCAGCGCAAAACAGAACAGACGGAGGACTAGCCTTCCTCAGCCTGATGGGTTGCCCCCACCCGATGGTCGGGTGGGGTGGACGTCTTCTGGGGTTCGCAGAGCGATGGCTGACCCGTGTTTCAGACCGCTGGGTCTGGGAAGTGTTGTCCACCGGGTACAGGATAGAGTTTCTCTTTCCACCCCCGGACAGGTTCTTCCCTTAAAGCTTGAATCTCCCGTGGGATCGCAGGATGGCCCTATCCGAGGCAGTGCAGGCTCTCTCGGACCAAGGGGTGTTTGCCCCGGTTCCCTCAGGGGAGAGGTTTCGAGGTTTTTACTCATACCTTTTTTGTGGTACCCAAAAAAGGGGAGGGTTTTCGGCCCATCCTGGACCTGAAGGCTCTGAACATGTATGTCAGGGCGCGATAGTTCCGGATGGAGTCTGTTTGGTCGGTTGTGGCCGCCCTCCACCAAGGAGAATCCTTGGCATCTTTGAAAAGGGACGCGTACCTCCATGTACCCATTCATCCTTGTCACCAGTGTTTCCTGCGATTCGCAGTGGGGGATCGCCATTCCAATTCGTGGCTCTTCCCCTCGGCCTGACCTCCGCATCCCGGGTCCTTACAAGGTTGTTAGCTCCGATGTTGGCGTTGCTACGTCAGAGAGGCATTGCCTGCTAGCGGACTCGGTCTCGGCTCTGGAGGAGAATGTGAGCATAACGTTGGCATCCTTACTGGACTTCGGCTGGTTACTGAACCTGAAGAAGTCATCAGTGGCCCCCTCCTGCCGTTTGGGGTATCTGGGCCTCATTTTGGACACGGAACGGGCGAAGGTGTTTCTCCCTCCAGCAAAACTGCAGAGTCTACAGTCGGCTGTGCGCACCCTCTGGTCGCACCGTCAGTCTTCTGGGGCTCATGGTCTCGTCGTTTGAGGCGATACCTTTTTGCCCAGAGTCACACTCGTCCTCTCCAGCGAGCAATTCTGACTCGGTGGGACAAGTCCCGTCGGTCGTTGGACCATCCTATCCGGCTGAGCCCCCAGACCAGGGCGTCCCTGATCTGGTGGCTACGGGACCCGGCTTTAACGCAGGGGAAGTCATTCCTGCCTCTTTAGTGGGTGATTATCACCACAGGCGCCAGCCTGTCGGGCTGGGGTGGAGTCTTGGGCCAGCTTTCGGCCCAGGGCCGTTGATCGGCTCAGGAGGCTCGTCTGCCCATCAATGTGCTGGAATTGAGAGCAATCGAACTGTGTCCCCTTCATTGGACAATGGGATTGCAAGGCCGTCCGATCTGAATTCCATCAAACAATGCCACAGCGGTTGCGTATGTGGATGATCAGGGGGGCACAAGGTGCCCAGTGGCGGCAGCTGAGGCAGCTCTAATACTGTGTTGGGCGGCACTTCACGTTCCAGCTCTTTCGGCGGTTTACATTCCAGGTGTGGAGAAATGGCAGGCGGACTTTCTCAGTCGCCAGACGCTGGACCGAGGGGAGTGGTCCCTCCACCCGGAGGTGTTCGCTCAGATTTGTCTCAGGTGGGGGATGCCGGATGTAGATTTCATTGCGTCCAGGTTCAATCACAAAGTGACAGCCTTTGTGTCCAGAACGAGGGATCCGTTGGCAGTGGCCTCGGACGCTCTAATGGCTCCCTGGAGCTTTATCGTCTCTTGCACACCTTCCCTCCAATTCAACTGCTCCCGAGATTGGTACGCAGAATAATGATGGAGGGGATACCGACGTTTATGGTGGCCCCAGATTGGCCCCGGCGCACTTGGTACGCCGTCGTGGTGCAAATGGTGGCGGACGCCCCTGGCGGCTCCCGATGCGAGACAATCTTCTGTCTCCAGGACTCATATTGCACCCTGCCTTACCTTCGCTGGCTTGCCGGCTTGGCTATTGAGTCCCAGGTGCTGAGGGACAGGGGAGTCACCGACTCCGTAGTCCCTACTTTGCTAATAGCTCACAAGTGTACTTCTCGCAAGATCTATCACCGCACCTGGAAGGCTTATATTGCTTGGTGTGAGGCGGAGGGCTTTAACCCCCGCTCTTATGTTGTATCCTTTTTACAGGAGGGTCTGAACTGAAAATTGGCCTTCAGTACTATCAAGGGCCAAATTTCGGCCTTAGCCATTCTCTTTCAGAGGCCTTGTTTTTGCACTCTCTGATTCGTACCTTGTACAAGGTGTGCGACATGTGGCGCCTCGGGTAAGATATCCGATGGCTCCGTGGGATTTGAATCTGGTGCTCTCTGTTTTTCAGAAATCCACTTTATGAGAAACTCAGGGAGTTTCCTTACAGCTTCTGTCGCAGTAGGTGGCCTTGGTAGCCATTACTTGTGCTAGACGGGTGTCGGAATTAGGTAGTCTCTTCCTTTCGCATCAATGAAGAAGTTATCCGACCTTCGTTGTGCCCTCGTCCTTCGCACCCAAAGGAGCTTTGAGTTGCGCGCCTTGGACGTAGTGAGGGCCTTATGAGTGTACTTGGCTGCTACAGCTCCTTTTCGGAAAGCTGACGCCTTGTTTTTTCTTCCAGAAGGGCCGCGTAAAGGATTAGCGGCTTCTTCGGTTACTATTTCTCATTGGATTAGAAAAAACGTGACTCATGCGTATTCTGTTCGGGGAAAATTCGCCTTTCCCAGTCACGGCGCATTCTACCCGGTTAGTACTTCCTGGGCCTTCAGACATCAGGCTTCGGTGTCCCAGGTGTGCAAGGCGGCCACGTGAGCCTCAGTTCACACCTTTACCAAGTTTTACAAGGTTGATGTGTTCGCATCCTCGGATGCTGCTTTTGGCCGCAAAGTTTTGCAGGAGGCAATGTAGGCGCGACTGGCGTCTCTCCAGAGGTTCTGTTGGGTACAGTTGTTAGCGTTTACCCACCCCTCTTTTTTGACACAGCTTGGGGACGTCCCCACAAAGTCAATGAAGAGCTGCGTCTGTCAGTGAACGTAAGGAGAAAAAGGGATTTTATTAAAACTTACTGTAAAATCCTTTTCTCCGAGTTCACTGACAGACGCAGCACCCACCCCTCTGGGCTCTGTTTCTATACGGCTTGTGTACGAACTGAAGAGCTATACAGGAAGGGGGTTTGATGTAGGAAAGGAGGACGGCCCCCAGGGGAGGGGCCAGCTGTTTCTTTTCCCTGCCTAGTTTTAATAAAATCCCTTTATTTCTGAAGATGTCAATGGAATGTAATTGTATAACAGTTAATGTGGTGCTTTGTATAACCAAGTCTCTTTGAGATATGTAATAAAAATGTATAAAACCAATACCAGGACAGTCCATTATGAATACCTCATAATGCCGTTTGGTCTTTGCAGCACTTCGGCAGATTTTCAGGGATTCATCAATGATGTCATCCGAGAAATGTTGCAGCAATGTGTGGTGGTGTATCTCGATGATATCCTCATATATTCCAAGTCCCTAGAGAGACACCACATAGATGTCTGCCGTGTGCTTCAGAGGCTGAGAGATAATAACCTGTACTGTAAATTGGAGAAGTGCGAGTTCCATCCTGAACAGGTTAAATTCCTGGGTTATGTCATTTCCACTGCTGGTTTTTCGATGGACCCAGAGAAGCTATCGGCAGTTCTACAGTGGCCCCGACCCGTGGGTTTACATTCAGTACAACGTTTTCTTGGCTTTGGCAATTATTATTGGAAGTTTATTCGTAACTTCTCGTCTCTGGTCAAGCTCTTTACTGATATGACCAGAAAGAACGGTAACCCACAGAATTGGTCTCCAAAGTCCATTAAGGCCTTTGAAAGTCTCAAGACAGCCTTTGTTTCTCATCCTGTGTTGGCACATCCAGATCCTACGTTACCCTTCATCCTTGAGGTTGATGCATCTGAGACTGGAGTTGGTGCCCTTCTGTCCCAACTTCCCACCTCCGAGAGCTCTATGCATCCTTGTGGCTACTTTTCCAAGAAGTTGTCCCCTGTGGAATGCAATTATGAGATTGGGGACAGAGAGTTGTTAGTGATCATTTTATCCCTTAAAGAATGGAGGCATCTCCTCGAGCTTACCACTGTTTCAGTTCTCATTTTGACTGACCACAAGAATCTCACATTCTTGTCTGAGGCTAAACCCCTCTCCCCATGAGGGCACGATGGGCTCTGTTCTTGTCAAGCTTCAATTACATAGTCTCGTTCTTACCCGGTACTAAGAATGTAATGTAATGTGCTCCAGACTTACCATTCTCCCAAGGCTGCTGGTCACCCAGGGAAGAATCAACTCATTTGGGCTATTTCCTAAGAGTTCTGGTGCCCTAGTCTCCCCGCTGATGCTTGGGAGATCTTTCGCTTACATGGGCTTCCCAAGGTGATCTTCTTGGACAGGGGTAGCCAGTTTGTTTCCAGGTTTTGCTGAACCTTTTGTACACAGTTGGGAATTCAGCTTTCCTTCTCTTCTGCATATCACCCGCAGTCCAATGGGGCCGCAGAACGAGCCAACCAGTCCTTGTAACAGTTTTTACATTGCTACATTTCTGACCACCATAACAACTGGTCTGACCTGTTACCTTGGGCAGAGTTTGCTCACAATAGTGCCGTCAATACCGCTTCCCGATTATCTCTGTTTATGACGAATTATGGTTTCCAGCCAGCCATGTTGCCTGACTCATTTGTTCCTCAGAGCATCCCTGTGTTGGAGGAGCATCTCCATGGTCTTCTTTCCACTTGGGTACAGGCCCAGGAGTCTTTGTGACGTGCCAATGGTAGGTACAGAAGCCATGCTGACCACATTGGTGGTTGATATTCTGCTTTTGCACTGTACACTTTATCACATGCCTAACGAAGGGGTCCTGCGTGGCTCCAAAACATTGCACTTCTCTGTTATGTGATCTCTCTACAATAAAGAAAGTTTGGATGGTGATAAACGGTGTGCTGGCGAAAATATTTACTTACATGCTGACCACAGATGCCTACCTGCGCCTTCTTACTAAGTTGGGGAGAGGGTCTGTCTGTCTTCTCGCAACCTCTGACTTCCTGTTCCCTCACTGAAGCTGGCACCACAGTTTATTGGGCCTTTCTGTATTCTCTGCAAGATCAACCCAGTGGCTTATGCTTTAGACCTGCCTTCTAATATGCACAATTCTAATATAATCCATGTCTCCTTTTTAAAACCTTTGTTATGCAACCACTTCACCACCGCGGTACCACGAGGAGTATGAAATACAATCTATCATTGACTCCCGTAGGTTCCACGGTTGCATATATTACTTGGTTCATTGGAAAGGGTACAATCCAGTGGAGCATTCTTGGGTCTCATCCCTGGACGTACATGCTCCTGTCCTCCTCCATTATTTCCAGACACCAAACCTGGTGGCCCCCTGAGGTGGGGTTGTTGAGGAAGGGGTACTGTCAGGGCTGGGCTCAGCTCTCCCTTCTCAGAGCAAGCTGCTCAGCTGAGGGTTAATTGCCAGTCTCAGCTTCCACTCTGTCTTACCTGATGACCATATCCTGCCTCGTTAAGCCATCTCTGCTGCTATATAAACTGCCAGGATCAGATCGCAGATGCCTTCACCTTGATCAACATCTCTGGAGAAATCTCTGCTGTGTCTTCCTGTGAAAGACTTTGCCTGTTTGACATTCCCTTCTGGTTCCTGAATTCTAGACCCTGCTCAGCTGACTCTCCTCCTGGCTCCTGAACCTACATTCCGTTTGTCTGGCCTCACTGATCTCTGGACTCCTGTTTCACTGGTTTGCTCTGACTATCCACTCTGGTTACCAAACCCTGACTATGTTTTGACAATATTTACTCTGTTTATAACATGTTACCTTTTTATTAAAAAGTTTGATTTTACTGCACTCCTGTCTTTGTTTGATTCATGGTCCTGACAGAAGTGTCCAGGTGTCTCGTCAAAATGTGACCTGGTTAAAGTGCTTAAATTTTGTGCATGGAGTCAGTACAATATTTTGCTGGCTTTATTTCTGTGAAAAAATAAACTCTAATGTTGTTTTTTTTACTGAGCCGGTGTGTCCCTGGCAACATGTGGGCTATCAAATTTTTAAATACTGTGAATAGAATCAGCATAATAATTTACTGTCATTTTCTGTGAAATGAATGCATATTAATGTTGATTTTTCCTTTCAAGCTTACACATGTCTCTCCTTTTCAAAAGTGACCTAGTAAAAGTGCTTAAATACTGTACATGCAGTCAATACAATATTTGTTAGGCTTTTGTCTCTGAAATATTGCCTGTAATATTATTTTTTATTGAAAGCTGTCTGGTTTCTCTCTTTTTGCAATTTCAGTCAAGTTAAAATGCTTGAATACTGTGTATGGAGGCAGTACAATATGTTGTTGTTTTTTTCTGTGAAATAATTACATTCTGTTGTTCATTACAAGCTTCCATGTGTCTCTTCTTTTTAAAATGTGGCCTTATAAAAGCTCCTAAATACTTGCATGGTTTTACTATAATGTTTTGCTCTCTTTATTCTGTGACATAAACCACTCTAATGTAGATTTTTGATTAGAAGTTGACAGACAGTAAAAGTACTTAAATATTGCCTGTGGTGGCAATAAAACATTTTGTTGGCTTTTTGTCAAATAATCAAACTTTCAATTGAATCTTTTGTATTAAAGCTAACTGGTTTCTCTCCTTTTCAGAATGTTTCCTAGTGAAAGTGTGAATGACGTGCTTTGTGTCTTTCTTCTGTAAAGTAATACACTTTTCAAAGTACAGCCTAGTTAAAATTCTTGAATACTGTGTATGGAGTTGGTAAAATATTTGGTTGGCGTTTTTGTGAAATAATTCCATTCTAAAAAATTCCACTCTGATGTCTCCCTGACATAACATGGATGACTAGAAAGTGCTTAAATACTGTTAATGGAGTCTATAGGATATTTTCCTGGCTTTTTACTGTGAAATCATTACACTTTCATTTTGATTTCTTGAAAAGCTGTCTGGTGTCATCTTCTAATAATGTGGCCAACTAAAAGTACAATTTTATGTCTTTTTATGTTAAATAATGCACCCTCATGTTTTTTTTAATTGCAAATTTCAGGTTGTCTCTCCATTTTCAAAATGTGACTTGCAAAAAGTGCTTTAATAGTGTGCATTGAGTAAGTACAAGGTTTTAGTGTTATCTTATGTTAAATAATGCACTCTTGTGTTGACTTGTAGGCCTCATACACACAGACATTTTTTGATGCCGGCGTTCTCTGGTGTTTTTTGCAGCTCTCCGTGTTAGTCAATGGCCCCATAAAAATGCTGAAGTTTTTGAGCTGTAGATGGCGTCGGCGTTAGTGAGCTGAAACTAGAACCCACAGCCAGCGCGTTCTGAGGCTGTAACGTTTTGGAATTTTTTGACGCCGATGCCGCAAAACGCCAACTAACGCCAACAAACGCCAACTAATATTGTACCGGCGTTTTTTGACGCCGACGTTTTTAGGTTGAAAAATAGCAGAGGGGTGATTTTTTTTTTAAAAACGCTTATTGACGCCGACGCTCACTAACGCTCACTAACGCCGAAAAACACCGATTTTTTTTCCTTGACGTCGGGCCCGACGTTTTGCTTATTTTTTAAGAAACGTCCGTGTGTATGATGCCTTAAGCTTCTGTCTGTCTCTCCTTTTCAAAAAATGGTCTAAGGTGCTTAGATACTGTGCTTAGATTTAGTACAATACCTTGCTGTTTTTTTCTGTGAAAAATAGCACTCTAATGTTGATTACTTGATTAAAACTGACTTGTGTCTCCTTGTCAAACAACATCCTGGTAAAAGTAACTAAATATTAGGTATGGTGGCAGTGCAATATGTTTCTGTCTTTTTTTCTGTGAATTAATTCTCTCCTAATGAAGACTTCCTAATTACAAGCTGGCCAACATCTCTTTCGGTATGTGGCCTACTAAAAGTGTTTTAATGCTGGGCATGGAATTAGCATAATGTTTTACTGTCTTTTTCTGTGAAATAATACATTTGAGTGTTTATTTTTCTTATTATAAGCCGCTGATTGTCTCTTCAAAATGTAGCCTTTTAATTGTGCTTAAATATTGTGATTGAAGTCAATAAAATATTTTGCTGGGTTTTTTTGCATTTGAATCTCAGCACTGAAATCCACTTGAGATATACAGTATATAAACTATTTGGTTCATAGTGCCATCAATCACACAAAAGAGACTTATCAGTTTGATGTGATTGCAGTCTAAAGTATTTTGCCTCCATTTCTAAGGCAAGGAGAGATGTTAATATTCAACTTATGCAAAAAAAAGGGGGAATGTATATCTACTGTACATATAATAGGATATTGAATGAGTTGCACAAAGGAAGGCGTCCATCTCAACATTTTGGAACAGGTTGCACTGCTTAGCTATACTGCACTTCACACCTGGTATCTGCCCTCATGGGGTAACCCAGCGAGCAACGGCTGTTTCACTTACCTTGGCTTTCACTTTCCTTCAATATTCTCTTTAACTTTCTTAGAATTTCGTAATTACCATGTAAGTTTTTAATGCACGTGGGTCACTCTTCACCTATTCCATTTACTTATGTAAATTCACCCTAACCTTCGGTCTTTTATGCACTTTTAGTGGTTCTTTTACACTATTCTGTGGCAGCGCTATTTGATTTGCAGCATATACAATTTTTTATTTATTTTACGGACTTCTTGTAGCCTAACATTGGCCCAATACCTACCACAATATGACTACTTTGATCCTTCAGGGGACACTCTTGGGTGTGCCTGGTCTTCCTGTGAATTTGAACACCTCAGCTCCAGTGGTAGACTTATATGGCAACCTTTGCACACGAGTATCGTTTGGATTGAACTTTTGATGGGATGTACGTTTTTTGATTAGCCCATTCATTTTTTTGCATATTTTTGCTATTACATAGGTCTCTATTTAGACCATGATATAACATTCTTACACATTTTTTTATATCTTTTTACATTTTTTTACAGATATTTGTAGCATCCGCTCCTGATGAGTCATATTTATCATCAAAACGAGTCAAGTTTTACAGGATGCAGCCTCTATTTCACACATGGCTTTATCAACATCTCATTTTCATCTAATATGGTTTTTACCCTATTATATTATATACATTGAATATCTGTTTCTATGACATATGTAGGAGATTAGCTTGTGGGCATCACTATTCAGAGGTAAAGATTCAGCATGGAAGTCAGTTTCTTTAAATCTGGCGGCTTACCAGGTTTATTGTCACAGGTTTGTAAGGTCAAAACACATAAAAAAAAAAAAAAAAAAAACAGAAAACAAAACCTTACCGTCCAGCTATACTATATGCTCTCTATACAGTGAGGGGCTGTCCCCAACACCCACAAAACATAAGCACAATACAAACCTTTGTCTTTGATTCCAAATTAGCACACAGAGCCTCAGCCTTTTCCCTCTGGGATCCAGGAAAGCTCTCCTCTGCTCTCTTCCTGGTAATTAAATGCAGGTGGAGAGGGGTTTGAGTGGACCAGAAAGTCTGGGCTGGAACCAGCCTTGCCACGGTGGCTGGTAAAACCCGGGTCAGACTCTCACTAGTCGCCTCAAAATGATCGCATGTGAGGCAACAAGTATCGCCGTCCTTTACGGCACCTCGCATAACGTCACACATAGTACACATGTTGTTTTTATATTATGGTCTTACTCATGTGTAAATTTGTGTGTTTTTTGGTACTCATGTTGTGTTCTGCATGCTTAGGAACCTCTCCCTATAGAACAAGGAGATGATTTTCATGATACACACTGCAATACGCTCCACGGCATTTCCTGCCGCTATGAACAACGGAGTGTACGCTAGTAAAACTCCGCTGATCACTCTCAGACTGGGCCCAAAATGGTCGGTGGCACCGTTCCGACCAAGGTCGGGTCTGAAAGACCAGGTGAGTTTGGGGAGAGGTGGACGTAAATTAATGGTCCTTCTCTCGTCTCCTCTCGAAAGGACCTAGGGTCTCCCTTTTCCGACTCCGAGACACACGATTAAACCTTAGTTTCTGTTTCCA
>BLSH010390839.1:403679-416148 GCA_018402905.1 Glandirana rugosa | reverse complement strand
AAATCATAAATTATAATATAATTAATAACTAAAAATAATTATCAAAAATAATAATATAATAGTAATAAAATTTATTCAATAATGTAATCAAACCAAAAACGCAGAAATTTGCTCATTTGCAGAATTGTCGCTGTCGTCACTTTCAGTGTCTGATAATAAATTTCCCCAAAAATCAGTATCACTCGATTCTGCAAATGATTCTTATTTACTATTGGTGTTTTCTAGCTGGTCAAAAACCACTTTTGACGCAAAGGGACACTTTTTGGTTGCTATGGACATTCTCATGTTTCCAGGCAGAAAGAATGACATTTATTATATAAAAGTGCATGCAGGGCTCTGGGCAAACCACTAGGGACAAAGGGGATGTGAAATGACTTCATACAGTAATGTAATCTATAAGATTACAGTGTACTGTATGTGTTGTGTGTGTTTCACTTTTTGAATTTCCCGCCGGTCTCCGTCCCCGTGCAACGCGACGCTCGCAGGGAACGGAGCCCGGCACACAGGAGTCATCTGGCGGCGGACAGACACGCTGACACTGTGGGAGGACATCGCTGGATCCAGGGGACAAGGTGAGTAACATTGCCTGGATCCAGCGATGCAATCCCGAGTGTGGCTCGGGGTTACCGCTCTTGATACTGAAAATCCACCCCGAGCCACACTCGGGAATACCGCCAGGGAGGTTAAAGGGGTTAGTGGGCTGAACCAGGGGGTGAGGTTGAGTTTTTTGTTTGAGGTGTGATAGGTGGCTATAGTGAGGACAATTAATGGGTGTTGTCTGGTTTGGAGAGCAATGTGTTGGGGGTGTAGCCATGGCAGAGTTCTAACGCATTGCGGTGACATAAGTTGTTCTAGAGATACCCAGTCTTTAACAGAGCTGTGAATGTTCCAATCCACAATTCGGGAAAGATGTGTTGCCCAATAATATCGGCGCAGGTCTGGTAGGGCTATTCCACCTTTGATTTTGGGGAAAGTTAGCTTGTCAAATTTGATTCTTGGTTGCTTGTTGCGCCAAATAAAGGAGGAGCATACTTGGCGGAAGGAGTTAAAGAACGAGTTTGGGATTTTGATGGGGGTGGTAAAGGAAAGGGAGTGTGGTAGTTTTATTCCTAAATAGGTGATGGAGTCTTTGGCCCACTTAAACGGAAAGTTGTTTTGACATTGCAGTCGTTTTCTTGAGGGAAGGGTTATATTAAGGGCATATGATTTTGAGTGATTGATTTTTAGATTGGAGATTTGTTTGAAATGGTCTAAGTCTTTCAGCAAGTTTGAAAGGGAGGTAAGAGGTTCTGATAGGAAGAGTAAGAGATCATCGGCAAAGGCGGCAATTTTATAAGAACAGTCCGAGATGGATATTCCTTTGATATTTGGGTTTAAGCGTATTCTATTTAGAAGGGGCTCAAGGGTTAGGACAAAGAGAAGCCGAGATAAAGGGCATCCTTGCCTGGTGCCATTGTGTAGTTGGAAGGTGTTCGACAGGTGGCCATTTACGCGGACTCTAGCGGTAGGGGAAGAGTATAATGCTTTTATATACGATAGCATTCATTTGGGTAGTCCAATGTTTTGAAGCACTGCGTGGATATAGTCCCAGGCCACTCTGCCAAACGCCTTCTCGCCATCCAGGGAGACGATTGAGCCAATGGTGTATGTTAAGGGCCTTTATCGTGTTGTCTCTTCCTTCTCTACCCGGGACAAAGCCAACTTGGTCTAGTGAGACCAAAGAAGAGAGGAGGGGTAGGAGACGGTTTGCTAAAATCTTCGCGTAGATCTTAACGTCTACACTGATAAGAGAAATTGGTCAGTAATTTGTTACTAGGGATATTCTTGAATATTTCTGGTGCAAAGGTGAGAAGTATGTGTAATCGTTTTCTTGTGGATTCAGCGTTCTCCAGGCATCATGCAGCATAATTCGCTGTAATTGCAGTTTAATTTGTCTTAGTGCTCTATATGGTAGGGCAGAGGTGCCTGATGATGTGTCAAGAAGGGGGTTCAGGGGGACATTAAAGTCACCCCCAAGTATCTGAGAGCCTAGGAATTCTCCCTGCAAGAAAATGAGTTTCTTGAATAAATATGATGTTTGCTTTTAGCTTGTGGCATTCTCTTAGTAGGAGAGAATGTTTTTCAGGGATGTTTAATCCTTTGGCATTGATTGAGGCTATTTTCAATGAAAGAGGAGTGTGGATCGAGTTTTGTGGAGGCATATTAGAATATCAGTAGTTTACTCTGTCTGATTCCCCCTCTATTTGTTTATATTGCCTTTGTAAGGGCTGGAGGAAAAGAAGTCTGTATCGATTGTTGTCGCGATGAGCTGATGGCTTTAATTCAGGGATCTAACTACGGTGTAGAGTACTAAAAAAGGAAAAAAATAGGGTGAGAGATGCACTCTGGGAAAAAATAGGAAATAAAGGTGTAAGGAAGAACATCTGGATTCAAGGCCCAGAAGGGAAAGTAGAAGGAGGAGAGAAAGAGAAGAACAAGAAAAAAAGGGATGGAGAAAAAGGAGAAGGGAAGAAGAAAAGGAGTCAAAATCTGGAGGGAGAAGTAAACTAGCTACTCTTCCTGGAGAAGCAAAGAAATGAATGGAAAGGTAGTACCGGAATGGTCAGAAGAGAAGAGTGTATTCTCTCTGAGTGGGAACGGGATCTAGTTACAGAAGTAAAGGAGTGTGTTCCTGCAAGGTTAAAGGTAAGGTAGTTCTCCGGTGCTGTTGTAGGGGGTAAAACCACTTACATCGTCTATGGTGCTCATGGGTGATTGGATGAGTAAGTGAAGATGATGAACATAAAGGTAGCAGCCGTCCCCAGAGTGTGTCCAAAGCTCTGTAGCATAAAAACAAGGAAAGGGAGGGAGGCGCACCTAAGTGTAGTATTAAAAAGTTTATTCAATGCATAAGACAAATGCACAATTACAAAAGGATGTAGATAAAAAGCATGTCCATCCGTGTGGCAGTCAAACGGACTCTATCCGCATTGTGGATGATGGTGATGGTCCGCAAGAGGTGTAAAGGGTCAGGAGCAGTGTCTGGGGGATCACCCGTGATCAGCGGTGTCTCCTCAGTCTGAAACCCGGAAGTAGCATCAGCGGTGGTGACCCGTGACTCAGGAACAGGAAACAGGGCTACGCGCTTGGAGCAACACAGCTCCTTCTAGTGGCCTGGATACACACTGACAGTGTGTCTGTTATAAAGGGATGGACAGGGAGCTGGAAACGCTCAGCATTGATAATAGCAATAATGCACATATTCAATAGAAAAATCAGAAATCAAAGATCAAAATATCTTGGTCATATATATATAAAAGAGATGGATAAAATGGATTCAGAATATTCCCAAAAGTCAATAGAAAAATCAGAAATCAAAGTTCAAAATATCTTGGTCATATATATATAAAAGAGATGGATAAAATGGATTCAGAATATTCCCAAAAGTCAATTCCACAGAATTCGTAGAAACTGCACTAGGGATCCTTACTATTTAACCCAAGGCGAACTCCTCAGCCAAAAATTTCTTGATAAAAAATACCCTGCCCCACTCATTACTGCAGCTTTTGAACAAGAATCTCAATCCTCACAACCTATTACTGTCAAAAATAAAAATGAGCCACAACCATTACGTTTCACTACACAATTTCATGACAAATATCGATATATGGAGAGGATACTCACACAACATTGGTCCATATTGATGGAAGACCCTTTTCTCAAAACCTCTCTTCCCCCAAAACCTCTTGTTTCTTATCGTAAAGCCAAAAACATAAAAAGCAAAATTGCCCCGAGCAAGATAAGGAAAACTCCCAGAAACCACATCATCACATTCCAATGATTCCCCTCATTGGTATGTACCGATGCCATAAAGCACTGTGTCTAACGTGTCCGTTTGTTGAACACGGCCAAAAAACATTCACTACTGAAGGTAAAACATACCATCTAAAAATGTTCATAATTGTTCTAGCGAATATTTAATATACTGCCTGACCTGCCCTTGTGGGTTGTTATATGTTGGCAGAACCATCCGCACCCTTCGCAAACATTTCGGCGAGCACCGCCGCTCCATCGAAGAGGATGGAGATAAACGCAGTGTCCCTAGACATTTTCAAGAACATCATTCAGGCTCCACTGATGGCCTAAAAGTATGGGTAATAGAAGCTATTCCCAAAACCTTTTCACCCGCAGAGTGCTACAAGCGTTTATGCCAACAAGAAACCTTTTGTTTTTTTCTCCCTTAATACTCTCACCCCTGGAGGTAGGAACGAAGATATAGAGACATATAGAGACACACGTTCTATTATAGAGACTGGTATTTATTATCATCATAATTCTTTGTGTATTCTTATTTTCATTTTTATTCTTATTTTCCTTATCATTATTAGTTTATTATTATATATATTATTTTTATCATCTTTTTTTATCATCCATTCATCCTTTTTTTTTTTTTTTCTATCATCCATTCATCTCTTTTATATATATGACCAAGATATTTTGATCTTTGATTTTTGATTTTTCTATTGAATGTGTGCATTATTGCTATTATCAATGCTGGGCGTTTCCAGGTCCCTATCCATCCCTTTATAACAGACACTGTTAGTGTGTATCCAGGCCACTAGAAGGAGCTGTGTTGCTCCGAACGCGTAGCCCTGTTTTCTGTTCCTGAGTCACGGGTCACCACCGCTGATTCTACTTCCGGGTTTCAGACTGAGGAAACACCGCTGGTCACGGGCAATCCCCCAGACACTGCTCCGGACCCGTTACACCTCTTGCGGACCATCACCATCATCCACAATGTGGATAGAGCCCGTTTGACTGCCACACGGATGGACATGCTTTTTATCTACATCCTTTTGTAAGTGTGCATTTGTCTTATGCATTGAATAAACTTTTTAATACTATACTTTAGGTGCGCCTCCCTCCCTTTCCTTGTTCCTGCAAGGTTGGAGCTGGGCTATTGGAGTTTAACTTAGGATCGTGTGAGGGATATATTGTGGGGTATTGTATACAGAGTTTTTGGGAGCTGGGGGTAGAGGGTGTGTTGTGGTGAGTGCTAGATTTAAAAAATGTTATGGTCTCTTTATTTATATTGGAGGCTACCGGTTCCTGTAAATATAATGATATCAAGTCTGGCAAGAGGAGAGGAGGGTATTCTCGGCTGGTGACTAAGTTAGGGAAGCGGGATGCATAAACAATTGTGTAATATTCAACTACTCTCCATTATAACATACCGTTACAATCTATGATAGAAATATAAACCTTTATAGTAAGGATCAGCATGTGAAACTCTTTGAACAGTTTAGAGAGTATATTGATCCTTATAGTGAGTAAATTTACCAAACTGCCCCCACGATCCGTTCTATCAATCTGTGGTTACTGGATTCCACATGAGATGTTCCCGTTGGCATCACAGGGGCTCATGCGGGATCCCCCCCCTCGAAGGACCGTGAGGGTATATTGTCAATGAGTTTCAAGAAAAGTCTACATAAATGACATTCAAATAACCAGAAGGCCTAGTACAGTATTCCAACTTACAACAAACGTAGGCCTGAAATTTAAGCGTTCATCCTGGATTGAGTGCCGGGTTTCTCCCAAAAAGACAAGGGATCTGTCAAAACAGTAAGAACACAAATTGAGAACAACAGGGTAAAAAACATGAGAGAGGAAAAAAAAACAGAACTAGCGGTATAAATGAGACCCTGGTAAGGGCTTTCTCTTCATATTATACACCCCCAAATGGCCTTACTGAGGAGTTCTCTCATACACCATTTTGATATAAACGTAGGTCTTTCTTGAGTTTTAGAGAAATGCAGGTTGCACATATTTAGGCTCTCCCATTGTAGGTTGGTCATGTCTCGTAGGGTAACTCGTTGGAGGGTAAATTCAATTTGGCAAAACGTCTCCCTGTCATCCTAGGCCGACCTTAAGGTGCGTTGCTGGTCGGAGGGGCATAGGATGTCTCTTGATTCCCCTCAACCAGGTTCAGGTAATGAGTAGTCGAGTAAAAATTTTTAAAGGAAATGATCCATATTAGACAAAAAGTGCACAGAGTGAAGTACAATAGACATTATTTGGGGTGCTCACAAGCTCTTTTTTTTTATAAAAACAGTATGTTCTTTTTATTAGAAACAAAGCATGATACAGGTTATGGCAAAGACAGTGTATACAGGTAACATCTGCATGTTATACAGCATCATCAGTTCGGACAGTTCAATAGTCAAATAGCAAGAAAAAAAAAAAAAAACAAGAATAGTGACACATCCCGGAATCATGACACATTCTGGTATCGCATCTGCTAATTTATATGCTAAACAAATACAGAAGTGGAACATTTGAAGGGCCAGGCCAGCCACTTCGCCCAGGGCATTATCCCTTAAGGGGACTTGTCCACTACATAGTCCACGGCTGCCAGACCCTATCAAACTTCCATGGGCAGTTCCTATTAATGTAGGTCAACCTGTACATAGGCAGGGCTTGGTTAATAGATTTCTCCCAAGACTCCACCGAGGGGGGGAACGGGAATTCCATTTGAGGACAATTTCCCTTTTCGCATAGTACAACAGGTAGGTAACCAGGAACCTAGTAAACCTGGGTCTTTGTTCATCGCTTTGCATATCCAAGAGGCACAGCTCTGGGGCGACAAGGCAGGTCAGCTGTAGTCGGTTATTTATGGTGTCTATTACCTGCTTCCAGAAATGCTGAATTCTGGGGCAATCCCAGAACATGTGTGCGTATGTACCAATGGCCTCTCCACACCGAGTACAGTCCGGGGACCTCAACGGGTAGATCTTATGCAGTCTCTGGGGTGTATAATATACCCTATGTAAAAATTGAATCTGTATCAGTTTATCTCGGGAGGAGATTAGAGGCATAACACTATCTTCAAGAGAGTCCTCCCAATCCTCCCTATCCAAGTCAGGCAGGTCCGTCTTCCACTGATCCCAGAGGCGTTCCATTTTTGGAGACTCTACACTAAGTAATTCTAAGTATAGGGCGTATAATGTTTTATCTAGTGATTCCTGGGCCAGTAGGTTCTCGATCGGGTCTCTATCCAGGCAAGGAGGGTCTGCAAATTGTGCCCTCATTGCATGCCGCAGTTGATAATAGCAGAACAGCATCCAACCAGGTAAATTGAATTTGGCCTGCAGAGCAGGGAAGGAAAGAAAAGAGCCAGCCACCATTATGTCCCCCAGTACTGTAATGCCGCATCGAGCCCACAGCTGAGGGTCAGGGATGGAGCGGGCCAGGTTCTGGTTGTCCCACAACGGGGTGGTCGGAGACCACCGATTTGGCTTGCGGAACCTGGTCCTGGCCACTGCCCAGCACCTGAGAGTGGTTCTACTGGGAGACGACAAATGGGAATACGCCCTGACTCCCCTATAGACTAAATTTCCCAACTCCCTCAGGGATCCCAGGATGGTCGCTTCAAGACATACCGCTGCAATGGCCCTATGAAGAGTGAACCAACATCTCACCGTTACTAGCACAGCCGCCCAGAAATACACTCTAAGATCTGGCATAACCAGCCCCCCACACATGGTGGGGAGAATCAACGTCAAGTTTGCCAACCTAGGGACAGCTCCCCCCCAAATGAAGGTTCCCATGCACTTGTGCACCTCCTGGAACAGGGAGTTGGGTATCCAGATTGGACAGTTCCGGAAGACATACAAAAATTTTGGCAGAAAGATCATCTTCAGGAGATTAATACGGCCTAAAAGATTAAATAAAACGGCAGGGGGGCCCATGAGGCGCATCTGGCCCTCAGTTGAGTCAACAGCGGGAGGACATTCAACTCAAGAAACTGCTTCGGCTCCCGACAAATCTGGATACCCAAATATCGAAATTGTTCCACCCAGGTCACATTGCTCACTGAACCTCTTCTAAGGCGAGATCCCTGTCTAGAATGATACTAGTCTCCGCCTCAATAGTGGGAAAGGAGACCCGGTCCAGATAGGCTCTAAGGCCCAAAGCACTGTAGTCAACTCTGGATGAATATAGGATTCAATAATAATGTAAGAATCTGTCGCTGATGTCTCTTGGGGTTCTCAACAGGGTCCCCGAGGGGTCCCTAATACCGCTGATGTGTGACATGCTATTCTGCCCTTTGGCCAACCAAGCCAATAGCCTACCGTTCTTATTGCCATATTCGAAAACTCTTTGAGCTGTATTAAGTTGGGACTTTTCCATCATGTCAACCCGCAGTAAGGAGGCCTGTTTAAGTGCATACTGCCAGTCAACGTAAGTGCCCTGGTCAGGGTTCACTATGTATGCTGTCTCTGTCCTACTAACTTCTTTCTCCAGCCTTCCTCCGTACAGCAGTAATACTCCCTATATATTCACCCCTTGTCCAGCCCTTGAAAGTGTCCCGGGCTACTGTGTGAGGGGTGGATTCTGCATTGGTATGCCAGTATTGTGCGAGAGCCTCCTGGAGACCCTCCTGAACTCCCGGATCTTCAATCCAGAACCTGGATAGCCTCCACAGCTGCTTGCCCGGCGGGCCCAAATCTAAAGTAACCCTCACCGGAGCATGGTCCGAAATTCCTCTGGGGAGGATGGTCGTTTCCGACACCTTATGGACCATGGTCTGGGAGGCAAAGATCATATCAATCCTTGAAAAAGTTTTATACGATGCAGAGTGACAAGTAAATGCACGGGTATCAGGGTGAAAGTGCCTCCACACCTCAGTCAGATGGTACGTATCTGCCCAGTGTAATAAGCCGGGCGACCATCGAGAGGCCAGGGAGGATCTATCCAGGTCCGGAGAGAGGGTCATATTAAAATCACCCATCAATAGGATACTATCCACCCCAAAGGCAAGAGTCCGCTGCATAACTTCTCCTAGTAAAGAAGTATCTGCCAGGGGGGGCACATACACAACCACCAACACCATTGGGAAGCCAGATACCAGTGCGTTTAGAATTATAAACCTCCCTGCAGGATCACTCCTGAGGTCCAGCAACTGAAGCGGGAGGGAACGGTGCACCAGGACACTGACTGCCCGGGCATAGGCGGAGTATGTAGAGTGATAGTGCATTCCCACCCATGCGCGTCTGAGTCCCAGAGTGCGGGGGCCCAAGAGGTTGGTCTCTTGTAGAACACATATCTGCGGTGTATATTTCTTAAGATAATTAAAAACTAAAGACCTCTTAATCGCTGTATTGAGTCCCTGCACATTCCAGGAGACAATGGCAACTTTAGGCATTATACCATACAGGTAGCAATAGGAGGATGCAGACCCTTGCGAACATGTTTACCCGAACACATTTATTCGTTAGAGCCCCCAATATACCTGGAAACCATAAACCTGTTAAAGCGACAACACCATGCTCTCCAAAATTGTATATCTTCAGAAAATAACATATCATGCGCTTATAAAAAGAACATACCAAAAACCAACGTGTCCCAATGTGGTCAGCAACGGCCAACAACCCATCCCCCCCACCCCGCAGAGCCCGCATAGTAGGGACTGCTTGGATCCCAACCAACTAGCCCTTAGGCAACAGTACATATGGGAGACGCGTCACAGGTTAAGGAGTGCTCCCCATACCCGTCTGCATAGTCCCAATAGCATTAGAATGAGAAAATATAACAAACAGAAGGCAAACTGATTATACTCCTTCAGGGAGATACCGGAGAATAGTGATAGTAACACCTGAGTCTAAGAGTTCACCTGGCCGGGGCCAGGGGCACAATACTTGAGAGAGGCCATTACAAACAAGGTGACCCATAATGTGTATTAACTCCAAAAGAAAACAGAAAGGGCAAATGAGATCCCCCTCTGCCCGGGCAGGTATGGAGGAAAGCAATCCCGGAACATGAGAGGAAGGAACCCATGCATTGGGTCTTGTGGTGCACCTTGTTACATCACGGAGCCCCTGCAAAGCGGTAAAGGTAGGCCTTGTCAGTCCTGGAACAATGTGGTGTTGGAATGCCATCAGCCCCGGGAAGGCACGGTTTCCAGCCAGTCCATGGCCTCTCTGGGCGTCAGAAAGAAAGTCCACCACCCGTAGCCTGGCCAGGAACATGATGCTATATTTGAAGCCTTTGGCCCGCAGGGCTGCTTTGACTGCATCGAAGGAGCGGTGTTGGCGCTGCGTTTCTACAGAATAATCAGGGAACAGCATAATGGTGTTATTACGGTACACCAGCTCCCCCGCCGCTCCAGCCGCCCTTAGGATCTCGTCCCGGTCCTGGAAATGCAGAAGCCGCAGGGTGAAGGTGCGCGAAGGGGCACCGTGGGGTCCAGGCCATGGTGGAACCCGATGGGCCCTTTCCACAGCAAAGTATGGTGACAGCTGGCCCTCGGGTAGTAGGGTTTTAAGAAACTCCTCCACAAAGGCTGTAGGGTGCTTTCCCTCAGCTCCCTCTGCAAGGCCAATGATCTGAATATTATTTCGGCGACACCTGTTTTCGGCGTCTTCCGTGAGGAACTCCAAATTCTTAATCTTAGTTTGCAGGGTACAAAGAATGCCATCGTGCTCCGCCACCCTATCCTCCGCATTGGGTGATTCTCGTCTCCTCCGTTGTCATGCGGGAGCGTACCTTGTCCAGATCCTGCCATAAAAGGACAATATCCAGCTGCACGGCCTCTATTTTATTAGTGAGCGCCGACTGGCACAGGGCTACTGCTGCCTGGCAGGAGGCGATCGCTGCCATTACCTCCGGGATTCCCAGGGGGGAGGTCTCAGTGTCCGTCTGCGTCGCCATGTTGGGCTGAGGCTGCAGCCGCGGCCTAGGCTGAGAAGGAGGATCGGGAACCACTGGGATCTCCGAGGGAAAGTGAAGTTTTTTATCCCCCTTACCTCACCCCCTCAGCTTGCCAGGTGCTACGACCCAGGTGAGGATAAAAGTTCAAGCCAGGTCCGGCAGAGCTCCTGAGAAGACGCCCGATCACTCCGCCATCTTAGACACGCCCCCGGGTGCTCACAAGCTCTAGTAAAACTTTTACCATTCCAGGAGTTAAATCCGGTTGGGTGAGCCTTTTGGGACAGTGTGGTGTTGACTCGCTAGAATTACTAGCAAAGCAGGTATATATAAATTTTCCCTTTAGTGTCCAGTGTATTGTAATAGCATAGATGTTTGTGGGTTGATGCCAGTACCTTAAAGGATGGGAAGCTCCAGTTCGTTTCTCACAGCAGCCAGGAGGAGGTGTATTGGCCTTGTCTGTCTGGGGTTGGAAGAAAAAAAATAACAGTTATAGCACATGTCTATGACAGACCCTAGGAGTTAATGCCCTGTGAGAATAGCGTAGTGATTTTCTGCAAGCTAGTTGAGTCATATTAGCATTTTGTGGGTAAAACTGAGATAAATTTGAGACAAGATTTTTGGGTGATTGACTGTATCAGTTATCCATGCGATCTCTTCTGCGTGGTGGTGAAGAACCTGGGCTCCTTGGCACATCCTCTCTGCGGTACGGGCTATGAGACGGTGAGTGTGAGGAGTTTCTCCGGCATCTATCCCTATGTCTTTGGGCTCTTGGGGTTCAGTTGTTTGCAACTTCAATCCAGGCTTCGGAAATTAAAAACAAACTGTACCAGTCTGGAACCTCAGTGTATGGTATATTTAAAGCATCACAGAAAGCCTGTAAGTCATCGGGTATGCGTAATTGAGCAGAGTGACCTCTCCCTGTTGCAGAGAGGCAAAAGGGAAACTTCCACCTGTAAGGTATTCCTCTTGTTCACAATTAGTCCAGCAGGGGGCGCGGGGCTCACCTGTGTTTAAGAGTAATGGTGGAAAGGTCCTGAAACAGCTTGATTTCATTGCTATTATATTGAACCCTGTTGCGATCTCATGCTTTTTTGAGAATTGCCTCTTTCAAAGGGAAATTCACCAGACAGCAAATAATGTCGCTGGGTGGATCTGTCTCACATACCCTGGGTCTCAATGCCCTGTGGATTCTCTCCACTTCTATGGGGGAGTCTGCGGGTCTTTCCAATAAATCATTAAAGATCCCCTCCACAACCATATCTGTTTGATGTTGTTCTACCAATTCAGGGACCCCCCCAATACTAATATTGCAACGTCTGCCACGATTATCGAGGTCCTCTAAATGTCTATCAATATCAATGATGTGGGAGAGATTTCAAATATGCAGATTTTTGCACTTGCCTGATGGCGTCTGTATGGCGGGATGCCGTCTGTTCCACCACTCTCATCTGCATGGAGACTGCGTGCAGATCTGCCTTGAGATTGGTTATGGCCACCGTTAAGGTGGCTTTTATGTCCGCTGCCACCGCCTGTAGGTCACTTAACCACTTCCCGCCCGACGCATAGACAAATGAAGTCCGGGCGGGGGGTTCATTATCCTGACTGGACGTCTATTGACGTCCTCAGGATAATCCACGATCGCGCGCCCCTGGGGCGCCCCTCAGGCTGACCCACCGCATTACCGACCGAGGTAAAAGGCTTCGATCCGAAGCCTTTTACCATGTGATCAGCCGTGACCAATCACGGCTGATCACAGTGTAAATAGGAAGAGTCTGCCGTA
>BLSH010390839.1:341573-353567 GCA_018402905.1 Glandirana rugosa | reverse complement strand
TACAGTTTTATATCTTTATGTTTGAAGCCTGAAATGTGGCAAAAGGTCGCAAAGTTCAAGGGGGCCGAATACTTTCGCAAGGCACTGTATATATATATATTTTTTGAAAGAGTGTGGACTTTGTTGATTTGTTGAAAAATTTTGCAAGTTTTTTTTTGTTCTCCTTTCGTAGTTAAGGTTTTTTTTTTTATTAAGACACAAAACGTGACTTGCTGGTTTTCTTTTGTGTTTTGGAAAAAATAAAAACCACAGAGGTGATCAAATACCACCAAAAGAAAGCTCAATTTTTGGTAAAAAAAAGGACAACAATTTTGTTTGGGTACAATGTCGCACAACCACGCAATTATCAGTTAAAATGGCGCATGGTTTAAATGGTCATTAAGGGGGCAAATCCTTCCGGGGCTGAAGTGGTTAAAAAGGTTCAACAGGTTTTTGGTTTGTATGTCGATTTTGTGTCCACTAAAGGCATTGTATTTTTGTAGGAACGTGAAACTAAGAGTTACAGAGTTTTGTTGTTGTTGGTTTTGAGGAATGTACCAGTTGTAATATTCCCCTTTGGGTCAAAGTGGAAAGGTATAGCAGTAAATTGCAAGTAGATACGTTCTGTTCTTTCAATGAAGGGATAAAGTATTTTAAGGTATGTAATTGTGGAGGTCTGGTCAGTGAATTAGATAAAGATTAACCACTTCCCGCTCGGTCTATAGCAAAATGATGGCCGGGCGGTGGTTCAGTTATCCTGACTGGGCAATCGGTGGTGCGGTGTGTCAGTCGCATTACTGATCTCGGTAAAGAGCCTCCGTTGGCAGCTCTTTACCACATGATCAGCCATGACCAATCACGACTGATCACAGTGTAAACAGGAAGAGCCATGTATCTGCTTTTCCTCTACTCGCGTCTGCAGACGCTAGTAGATGAGAGCCAATCGGTGGATCTCCTGAAAGGGGGGGGTCTGCATTGATTGTTTATCAGTGCAGGCCCTCTGAGGAACGCCACCCAGGACCACCAGGGATGCCACCCAGGACCACCAGGGATGTGCCCACCCAGGATCACCAGGGGTGTCTACCCAGGACCACAAGGGAGCCCACCCAGGACCACCAGGGAGCCCACCCAGGACCACCAGGCAAGGTACTATAGGACAAAGAGGCGTGACATGGAAGTGTACACAAATACCACCAAAAGAAAGCTCTCTTTGTGGGGAAAAAATTATAAAAATTTTGTTTAGGTACATCGTCACACGACCGCGCAATTGTCATTCAAAATGTGACAGCACTGAAAGCTGAAAATTGGTCTGGGCGGGAAGGGGGGAGAGTGCCCTGTATTGAAGTTGTTAACTTAACTGTATTAATTGAATTGGTATTTTTAAAATCTGTCGCACTGAGCATACTGTAATTCTTATCAGTTTTTAGACTTTTTTTTTTTTTTAAGGCTGAACATACTCCTAAGTTTTGAATTGAATTTGTTGGGGTAGTTATGGGCAAAACAATGCCAGTGTTTACTATTTCTATTGTCTGCCTGGAGGTTCCCCTCCACTATTATTTGTTGTGTGTTTACTGTACAGACTGTATCTCCATCTCTATTGTTCAGCAAGTCTCCTCTATCTTTTGTTCCTGGGGTATATACTCAGACTCTTCAGAGAAGATACTATTGTTATGTTAAGGTCTCCACTCCTGTGCATATTGTAGTGGGAAACTTCTGGGGCAGAAGTCTGTTCGGTGGTATATTGTGGTATAGTCACTGAACTTTTTGTACATCATGGAGAAATTGATGGCCAAGATTGCTAAAGTTAAAAATAGATCTGAAAAAATAAGAGTAATGGCGGAATCTAAAAGCCCATGGCACCAGGCACAAGCATATGTAAATATAAAGCTAACAGAGAAAAAATACAGAAACCATGAGGGTAAGACTGCACTGATTTTTGCTGCTTGTTGGTTTGCTAACAATTACAAACAGTTATTGTTGCAAAACATATGCCTCAAGGAGAATCTGGAAATAGCCAAAAGTAATATCAGTACTCTGAACGTGTCTATAACAAATTTGAATGCTAGCCACCAGCGACCAACAATAGACAACCAAATAGAGCAGAGAGAGGTTGATTAGCTGGCACACAGGCAGACGGAGGCAGAGAGTAAATGTAAAGTATTTATTCCACCTTGCAGTTTAGGAGCAGCGGGTGCAAATTCCACATACCATAGATTGTAATGCAACAGATGTTTGTATTTCTAGGTGCAACAGGAAATTATCCCCATCTGGGGTATGTGCTAGTCTGAACAACTCACTAAAAGGTTGGAACTCATTTGAAAGTGCCCCTATATCTTGTATACCAGGGTAGGTTGTTAATCAGGTTTTAGCCATGGAATATTCTCAGTCTAAAACCACATGGGTTGTTAAGAGATGGGTTAATACTTTACAAAAGATAAAATGTTACATTTGTGGATTATTTGGTCACATTGCTCAATTTTGTTTGTCTTCTGCTGAAAAGATAACAAACCATAATCAATATAGGACAAAGAGGTGTGACATGGAAGTGTACTCACCATGCTAGGGAACATGGCCTAGGGGTAATAAATATGAAAATACTAGATCATACATCCCTTCCCCAACTATTAAGGCTAAGAATGAGGCTTTACAGTATGAGATTAGGCAGATGAAACTGGAATGAGACGAGTTTGTGAAAGAATTCCAAACCTTTAAAATAAATTTTATTGAATCCTTGAATTGGAAAGATGGAGAAAGCAACTTGACATTGGGAACCAAACAACAATAGTAAAACAGGGGATGAAATACCAGATATAAGTTATATTTCACATAAGAATGTTGTATTGTTTGCTTTCTTTGTAGGTTAACGAAAAAGGATAGAGTAATAACTTTTGTCTATAAGTTATCTTTTTTCAGGTTCAGTGAGTTCCTGAAAGTGTATTTACATATAAAACAGGTATGTAGATAGCTGTACATATGCGCAAATATACACGCCTAAGAGAAGGTGAAGTATAAATAGGTTAGGTACTTCTGTTTTATAGTTTTTTTTCTCTTTCTCCCATTTGCCAGAAACACCTAGTAATTCATTTTCAATTAAAAAAGCTTTCTTTATCCAGAATGTATGGGATTCAATCACAATTAATTTGTGTGCCTGGGTGATGTCATGGATGTGTAGGAACCTTCTATATTTTTTTCCCTTCTTTCTTTCTCAGCCATTGTTTCATGGCCATCAATAAGAACTGTGATCACATTAAGCTTTTTATTTTAGTTTCCATTTGTAATGAGCTCAGTACTGGTACCAGTTTATATGTATGCTTTTTTTCTCTTTTACAAGTTTAAATTTATTATCAAATAATTAACCTGTGCACAGATACAAGATCTTGATCCCTATAACTCTGAGAAAGTGTAGGGATTTTTTTCTTTCCTCTTTCTCCTTCCTTCCTGGGGCTCAGAATGAAGTTTGCATTCACTCTGACACCGGGAAAGTAAATAATAATACATTATTTTGCACTTTAGGGCATCTTATGGATTCAATATGTTTTGTGTTTTGTTTTTCCTTCCAAATTGATTCAGGTCTTGTTAATATTTGTGAAGGTTATATGTTTACATGTTGTTGTTTTAGACTTCAAGTACTTAGAAACCCACCAAATTTCCTATAACCTTATGTCACAGTATAGATAGGTGCGTGTGTCTTTATATTTTTGACTGTACTATTGACTGACTCATTACCTCTGCTGGAAGGTGGTTCCAAGCATCCACAACTAGTGTAGCCATTGAAAACCTCTCAGAGAGGTAGAGTGAGGTGTTATTAATGGTTTTTGATTTGTATTTTAGGGTAAACACACAAACATTGACGAATAATCCAGAGCAGACCCAGACTTTGCAAAAAATGTTGACACACAGAGGACCTTAAAGCATGTTTTTTATGTTTGTTTTAAGGAGAAGCCTTGGAATGTAATTAATTTCAGCCAGGCCTAACTGAATTCTAAAATATTTTTGTTTTTGTTTTTGTGTGTTTGTCTCGTTCTATTAAACAGAGTGTACATTCCTCTCTCTACTACAACTTTTTGTTGCCTGCCTGATTTGCAAATGGTATATAAATGAGTGCAGTGCTCAGATAGTTCCCAATATCTGCATATCTATACCATAAGTATCTGCTGAAACTCCAATAGCAATAAAACTATGTGCAAACAGTTCATCATATTCCAGTGCTCTTATATAAAGTGCATATAACAATATTCATACATCAATGTGCATAAGTGCCAATATATATATGAGAAAGTGCTCATGTGCATTGCAAAGTCCAATTAAGAGTCCTTATATGTGCATACTGCCACTGTGGCTTTATAGAAAAAAGTGCTCTTGTGCAAAGAAATAATCCACTCTTCCTCAGGTAAAGTTGTACAACTTGAGCAAATATCATTCGCTCCACGGATTTTTCCTCTCCTTCAATGTGAACAAACACCACCTTGTGCCCTCCACCAGATGTGCCCTCACTTTATGGTCTTATAATAAACGCCTATGATAGACCAATAACTTTTTACATGCAACTCTTCCAGCTCAGATGTATCATTAAGCACTCCACAGATATATCCTCTCCACATAGGGCTTCACTGCATCCCCTTCAGACTCCACGGGTCACATGCAGAGATAACAATAACGCCATACATTAACACTCACATTTAATATAAAATAAAAACGCCTGTATGTGTATAAGGTGTGGTGTGTCCAGAAACGTCACCGGTCCTAAGGATCTGCAGCTCAGTCAAACAGGCAGAGATTCCAGCCGCTCCTCACTAGTACCAGTGCGTCAACTCCTTGTCCATCGGCTGTGCCAGCCCCTCCTACCTGTTTCGTCACCTCACGTGACTTCTACAGGGAGATCTATTAAATGTGAGTGTTCATTTGGCTATCTGGTTTCAATAAATTCTTGTTAAACAGGGTTACACGATGTATGGTGTTATTGTTATCTCTGCAGATACTTATGGTATAGACATATGGATAATGGGAACTATCTGAGCACTGTACTCGTTTATATATAATTTTATATATAACTATATTTATGTTCTATCACATTCTGGGAAGTGAGGAGTGCTGGCAGCTTCTACTTTGGTTAATAGCAGTTCAAAAGATTTATTAATCAGTTAATATATTTTTGACTTTCAAATTGGTCTTTGAAAGAGGATCAATTAATATGTTAATCACTACAGAGAGAGGGAGTTGCCTTTTGTATAGCTGTAACAGTAACACCGGGCGTTAGCAACAGTCATGCAACTATTTTCTTTAAACATGTTACATACAGTCCTCTGTGAAGTCTTAATATGTGGTCATTGGTGATTTTTTGTGTCATAACTAAGTTCAAACAGTATTGCTTGGATATCATATAGATATACTGGGACTTGTGAGAATCATAGTGATAGGAAAATAGTAGGTATAGTATAGTACAATCGTACTTAAGAGTAATTTAGTTTGATTATTCCTGAAGCCACAAGTAGCTGGTGACATCACAATTATCCGTATTCTGAAATCAAATTAATTTTGTCTACTTAGTTGACACTGCCTAATCTGCACTGAGACCTCTTAAAGTTATAACTACTTCCATAGCCTGCTAAAGGCAGGACTCATACAGCAGCTACACACGGTAGCTAAGGACAGAGTTACAGTATCTCACAAAAGTGAGTACACCCTTCACATTTGTGTAAATAATTTATTATATCTTTTCACGTGACAACGCTGAAAAAATGACAATTTGCTACAATGTAAAGTAGTGAGTGTACAGCTTATATAACAGTGTAAATATGCTGTCCCCTCAAAATAACTCAACAAACAAATGTCTAAACCGCTGGCAACAAAAGTGTCAATATTTTGTGTGGCCACCATTATTTTCCAGCACTGTCTTAACCCTCTTGGGCATGGAGTTCACCAGAGCTTCACAGGTTGCCACTGGAGACCTCTTCCACTCCTCCATGATAACATCATGGAGCTGGTGGATGTTAGAGACCTTGCGCTCCTCCACTTTCCATTTTAGAATGCCTCACAAATGCTCAATAGGGTTTAGGTCTGGAGACATGCTTAACCAGTTCATCACCTTTACCCTCAGCTTCTTTAGCAAGGCAATGATCATATTGGAGGTGTGTTTGGAGTCGTTATCATGTTTGAATACTGCTCTGCGGCCCAGTCTCCAAAGGGAGGGGATCATGCTCTGCTTCAGTATTTCACAGTACATGTTGGCATTCATGGTTCCCTCAATGAACTGTAGCTCCCCAGTGCCGGCAGCACTCATGCAGCCCCAGACCATGACACCCCCACCACCATGCTTGACTGTAGGCAAAACACACTTGTCTTTGTATTCCTCTCCTGGTTGCCGCCACACACACTTGACACCATCTGAACCAAATAAGTTTATCTTAGTCTCAACAGACCACAGGACATAGTTCCAGTAATCCATGTCCTTAGTCTGCTTGTCTTCAGCAAACTGTTTGTGGGCTTTCTAGTGCATCATCTTTAGAAGAGGCTTCCTTCTGGAACGACAGCCAAGACCAGTTTGATGCAGTGTGCGGCATATGGTCTGAGCACTCACAGGATGACCCGCCACCCCTTCAACCTCTACAGCAATGCTGGCAGCACTCATACGGCTATTTCCCAAAGACAACCTCTGGATATGATGCTGAGCATGTGAACTCAACTTCTTTGGTTGACCATGGCGTGCTCTGTTCTGAGTGGAACCTGTCCTGTTAAACTGCTGTATGGCCTTTGCCACCGTGCTGCAGCTTAGTTTCAGGGTCTTGGCAATCTTCTATAGCCTAGGAAATATTTATGTAGAGCAACAATTCTTTTTGTTCAGATCCTCAGAGAGTTATTTGCCATGAGGTGCCATGTTGAACTTCCAGGGACCAGTATGAGAGAGTGAAAGTGATAACACCAAATTTAACACACCTGCTCCCCATTCACACCTGAGACCTTGTAACACTAATGAGCCACATGACACCGGGGAGGGAAAATGGCCAATTCTGACATTTTCACTTAGGGGTGTACTCACTTTTGTTGCCAGAGGTTTAAACAGTACTGGCAAAGTGTAATTTCTTCAGTGTTGTCACATGAAAAGATATTATAAAATATTTACAAAAATGTGAGGGGTGTACTCACTTTTGTGAGATACTATATGTGCACAAATGTGTGCCACCAGCAAAGGTTTTAGCCCATCAGGGTTGGTATAACTGAACACAGTTTCAGTAAAAGGAGTTAGTGGTGAGTTGCGATGGCAACAAGATCCCCCCCAGCCCCCAGGAGACTTGAAGGATCATACACACACACACACAGGGGTAATCGGCAGAGTTATTTGCAGACATATGACAATGGATGAAGAAAGATGGGTGATGAAAATCAGACAATCTGGCTGAACAGGTTAACCATTCACATTGTTAAACATGTCAATGGGAGAGGGTCTCATTATTATGTTGCAGTAAATGTATAGCAATGCTAAACAAAGGTCCTTACTACTCAGAAGTACAAGATAAGTATTAATTGGAATGTATATGCCTTAGAAGTACTCATGTTGTCTTTCCCTACCTTTTTCCACATTAATAAAGTATAATCTCAGCAAGCCAGGAAAGCTGGTCCAAAGGTTGTTATGCTGCATCCAATTGGAATCACCATGGAAGACTGTCCCAGAAACAAGGGCAACATGACCAGATTGGCATTATGGACTTTTATACTATTATTATTGGACCGTGGAGAACAAAAATATCCTCATTTTTTTTCCTTTTTGTTTTTTTGTCTCTTATTATTTTTATTTATGGAGTTATTACATCCAGAACAAGCGATGACTACAGATACTGAGATATAGTTTAAAGTTTTGTTTTTTTTCCTCAAAGAGGTTTTTTTGTTTCAGAAGGCAAAGCCAAAAGTTCCAAATATTAAAGGAGATTACACATAAACCATTATTTTAGGTGTGGCCTAGTCTCACATTCTCAACTGGCCACAAGGGGGCATCTGTTGCCTTATGAGTTTATGTGAAATCTCCATTAACCACTTGCTTACTGGGCACTTAAGCCCACCTTCTGCCCAGACCAATTTTAAGCTTTTGGCGCTGTCGCATTTTACTTTCAATAGATTTTTATTGAAGATTTAAATAATTACAAACGATAAGTATAAACAAAGGTAATACAAAGGCAAGGATAAATTGTGCATTATACATTGTATAAGTTCAAGAATAGATTACCTGTATGGCTCTGATAAGAAAGCAAACAAGACCCAAGTTCTCTGGCAGCAGGAGGACCCCTCAGTCACCCCCTCTGGGAACAAACTGAGACAGGGGGGCGTCCCACCTCCGGACCTTCGAATCTCAATCTTTTGTGTGGACTATTGTGTTAAAGACAATTTGATAAGAGCATGTCATGCCTATGATATCGGTCAAGCTATTGAAAGGGGTCAAGGGTATTCTATGTATTAGTTATTTTTAGTTCTCGCCTTGAATAAAGATATAAGTAACTTAGAATAAGTAGAAAATAATTCAGGAACTGTAAGGGAAAGCTTGGATATTTGTAGAAAACATAGTTTACAGGAATATAAGAGGGATCTGGGTTCTAAGAGTGTATTCAGCCTTCAGATAATATATGCATTAATGAGTGTCAAGTCTCTCTGCTCTTACATACCGCTCATACCATTCAGCACAAGGTTTCCACCTGGCATGTTCAGAGAGATATCTCCCTTGGGAGGAAGCATGCATCTCTTCATATGTGACATGTAGATTGGTAGTTTGGATGGTTTCTGAAATCTTTGGGGCTTCTGTTGCTTTCCAGTGCCTGGCCAATATCAATCTAGCGCTTAGTAATATGTGTGAAATAGTGAATATATAAGAGGAAGGTATAGTATCTATGCCCAGGGAGAGTAAAGCTAGTTCTGGCTTGCAGGGATCTTGGATCCAGTAATCTGTGTGATGATCATATAAACCTCTTTCCAGTATTCTTGGACCTTTGGACAGGATCAAAGAATGTGATACAGTGTGCCTCTGTTTCCACAATGTCTCCAACATAGTGGGGAGGTTCCGTTTGCAAAGTTGGATAGCCTTAATGGTGTCAGGTACCATTTTAATATTATTTTCTGCCTAAGTTCCCATAGGTTGGTATTTTTAGTTGATTTATATGTGATGTCTAGGGCTTTCATCCATTGCTCCTCTGTGAACTCCTGCTTAAGATCCATTTCCCAGGACCTCATAGAGGGAATTTTACTAAATATCATTTTGTGGTTCAGATAATTTTAAAACAAGGATATACCCTTAAGTTTTGTGTTTTGGTTAGTATAGTAGGATTTAATTCTCCATGGTAGGTTAGTGGATGTGTTAGGGAGCGATTTTAGAAGGTGAATGATTTGAGAATATTTGTATTGGTCAGTATCCGGAAGATTAAATTCAATTTTGGCTGATCTAAATGTTTTAGTAGTTGGGCCTATTTTACATAGAAACATAGAAACATAGAAAAGTGACGGCAGAAAAAGACTGAGTAGTCCATCGAGTCTGCCCCTTTTTTTTTTTACATTAACCTTGTTGTCTGACTATGGATTTATGTTTATCCCAAGCATGCTTGAAGCCATTTACTGTTGACTGTCTCACAACCTCTGTTGGTAGTTTATTCCAATCATCAACCACCCTTTCAGTAAAATAATACTTTCTAAGATTAGTTTTGAACTTCCCCCCAGTTAGTTTGAGGTCATGTCCCCGTGTTCTTGATTTTGGTTTCATATTGAAAAGACTGCCCTCCTGAACCTTATTCACCCCCTTGAGGTATTTAAAGGTTTCAATCATGTCTCCCCTCTCCCTTCTTTCCTCCAGACTGTACATATTAAGTTCCTGAAGTCGCTCTTGATATGTTTTATCCCCCAGACCTTTCACCATTTTTGTTACCCGTCTCTGAACTCGTTCTATTTTATCAATATCTTTTTGTAAGTGAGGTCTCCAGAACTGGACACAGTATTCTAAGTGAGGCCTCACTAAAGATCTATATAGAGGAATCAGAATCTCCTTCCTCCTGCTGGTGATCCCTCTACTGATACATCCCAGAATTCTATTTGCTTTTCCCACTGCCTGGTTACACTGTTTGCTCATTTTGCAATCATCTGAAATAAGCACCCCCAAATCTTTTTCTTCTGTAGTGCTAGCTAACACTGTGCCCCCAATGCTGTACTCTCTAAGCGGATTCTTTTTCCCTAGATGCATTTTAATATCATCCACTTTGGTTATACCTCTAGTTATCCAATGAGAGATATTTAGGTCGGGAATTAAGAGTTGTAAGCTGGAGATTGGCAGCTCTATGAGAAGCGTTTTTATGTCTCTCACAGGGGTGTCAACCAAGACCCTCCAAGCCAGGAGGCCTGTATGGTCGGTGAAAATGAAGATGTGTTATGTGTTGTAAGTCTACTGGTTAATAGCAGGTCTTGCAGATTCTTAGGATATTGTAGTACCTCTAGGTCTAACCATTGAGGCCCCTGATCTTGTGTAAACCAATTCTTAATTTGAGCTAGGACAGTGGCGGTGTGGTAGTCTTTTATGTCCACTTGGCCAGCACCTCCTAATTTCCTTGCTTTTATTAATTTTTTAAATTTGCTTCTAGCTTTCTTACCTTGCCAGAGGTATGCGTTAATCATAGATTGGGCTTTGGTGAAAAATTGGACAGGCACTGGGATTGGTATTGCCCTAAATAAGTATAAAAATTGAGGAAGAATGATCATTTTCAAGGCAGCTAGGCGCCCTGACCAGGATGACTCCGTCTTAGCTAAGCCTCCCAACTTAGTTCCAAGTTTGCTTAAAAATTGGTTGTAGTTAGCTTCAATTAATTTATGAGTGTGAGGTGTCAGATTGATTCCTAGATAACTTATGTCATCTGTTCGCCATTTATAGGGAAACCTAGTGTTGAGTTCCTCACGTATACGCGTATCCACCCCCAGGCCCAGTATGTAAGATTTGCTCTCATTAACCTTATAGTATGAGATTTGGTTAAACATTAACAAGGTTTTATGTACCTCTGCCAGGGAAGAGCAGACCTCAGTAAGTATAAGGATGATATCATCCGCGAATAAACTGATCAGATGGTTGGATTTGGGAGTTGAGAAGCCCTTGATTTGGGGATGAGCTCTCATGTATATTGCCAAGGGTTCAATCACTAAATTAAATATTAGCAGTGACAGTGGACACCCCTGCCTGGTATAAACTCGTGCAGAAGGTTGAGAGTACAGAGCCATGATCACATACAGAATACCACCCTGAAAGCCAAAAGATTTGAGGACTCTGCGTAGGTAAAGACAATGGACTCGGTCAAAAGCCTTCTCTGCATCCAAGGCTAGGAGCAGAGAAGGCTTCTTTTGGGACTCTGCTAGGTGGACAATATTGATTAATCTGCGGGTAGCATCTGAGGTTTGTCTGGATTTGGTGAAACCCGTTTGGTCCAGGTGGATAAGTAGGGGCATGATATTGATCAGGCGAAGGGCTATCAATTTGGCATAAAGCTTCACATCTATATTCAGTAAGGAGATGGGCCTCAAATTAGATGGCGTGGTCGGCTCTTTCCCTTGCTTAGGCACTGTCACAATAAGTGCTTCCAGCATCTCAGGGGGGAAGGGGGAGGAGGCAGCAGCAGTATTGAAGACACTCTCCAAGAAGGGTGTCAAAGTGCTTTTAAATTCCTTGTAATATTCCCTCGACAATAATGTTGTACAATATATTAAATTTTCTACTATTCAGGTGTGTGGTTGGGTGGGGTCTGCGTTAACTAGTTAAAGACAGGGTGTATTTGTATGGGTTTGAATGTCTTCTAGTTGAAGTGGAAGATTTAGCGGGTAAATCGGGTGAACTTTAGGACTGTCGGTAACTCCGTGATGGGAGTTTGTTTAGGGGGTCTGGACTACCTAAACCCCCCCCTTATAATGTTCCTTAAATTTTCGTGAAACTGTGGGAAGAACCTCTCACAGAAGTTATGACGACGACGGAGGAGGGGGAAGGGGGGACTCTACGACCTTCGTGAATAA
>BLSH010390839.1:310071-320831 GCA_018402905.1 Glandirana rugosa | reverse complement strand
GTCACATGATATATGGAATACATGTCACATGTGACTATATATCTGTGACACAGTCTAGTGTATATATACACACAGTGTCTATATATCAGTGTACACTGTACATAAGGTATATAGTACACTGGATATGGTGTATTAAAATATATACAGACTGATATATATATATATATATATATACATATATACTCCGCGTATTGAGTGTCCACTATATATCTGTTCATACGGTATTTAGTACACTTGACATGGTGTATTAAAATATATACAGTTTTAACCCCTTAACCCCCAGAGCTCTTTTTTACATTTGTTGTTTACAAATTAAAATCAGTTTTTTTAATAGAAAATTACTTAGAACCCCCAAACATTATATATTTTTTTCAAACACCCTAGAGAATAAAATGGAAATCATTGCAATACTATTTGCCACACGGGATTTGTGCAGCAGTCTTTCAAGCGCAATTTTTTTAGAAAAAAAAAATCACTTTTTTGAGTTAAAAAATAAGACAACAGTAAAGTTAGCCCAATTTTTGTATATTGTGAAAGAGGATGTTACGCCCAGTAAATAGATACCATACATGACAAGGTTGAAAATTGCTCACACTCGCGGAATGGCGACAAACTTCGTTACTTAAAAATCTCCATAGGCAACGCTTTAAATTTTTTTACGGTTACCGGGTTAGAGGTGCAGAGAAGGTCTTTTGCTAGAATTCCTGCTCACACTCTGGCAATTGCGGCGATACCTCACATGTGTGGTTTGAACACCGACTTACATATGCGTTTTCTTTGCTGCACGAGCTCGAGGGGACGGTGGCGCTTTAAATTTTTTTAAATTTTATTTTATTATATTTTTCATCTTAACACTGTTCCTTTAAAAAAAAAAATCTGATCACTTTTATTGCTATCACAAGGAATGTAAACATCCCCTGTGATAGTAATATATGGTGACAGGTACAATTTATGGAAGGACCCCCCATCCCTCCTTTATACTTCACAGTATTCAGATCACCAAAAACAGCGATTCTGAATACTGTCATTTTTTTAAAACCGGCGCCGTTAGCTGCAGAGTAAACCAGAAGTGACGTTGTAACGTTGCTTCTGGGAATATATGAAGGAGTCCCGATCGAAGCCGGTTCCGGCTTCCAAAGGGACTCCACACAGTGGCCAGAAGCGTCAGATTGGAGCTCCGGTCTCCCGGTGGGACAGGAGGCTGGAGATGAGCGGCGGACGGTGGTGGGAGGGGTGCCTGGGATAACGGACAAGCGGCTCCCGGGCCGTATTGGCTGTCATCAACGGATAGCTGGCCACCTGTTCTAAAAAACGGTACCAGGGTATAGCCTGTAGCTGCAGACTATACCCTGATACTTCCACTTAAAGCAGCCACCGTTTATAAACAGCGATTCAAGTTAAGTGGTTACACTAATTTACAACAGCAGGGCCCGTTCCTGCGCCCAACAAGAGTAGCTGCAAGGGGTTACAGTGTTCTGGCTCTGACAACACCCAAGGCCCAAGTTTTCACCACCTGTTGGACTGGGGCATGTCATCACAATTTTTAACCACTTAACGCGAATCGTCTTTTATAAATGGTGGCAGCTTTAAGTAGAAGTATCAGGGTTTAGCCTGCAGCTACAAGCTATACCCTGGTATAGTTTTTTTAGAGCAGGCGGCCGGCTATCCGGTGCTAATGGCCGATCCGGCTTGGAAGCCCCTCAGTCTTTATCCCAGGGAGCGGAAGGGGCCACCCCCCTCCTGCCACTGTCCGCCGCTCTTCTCCTATCTCCCGTCCCACCAGGAGACTGGAGCTCCGATCTGACACTTCTGGCTGCTGTGTGGAGTCCCCGTGGATGCCGGAATCAGCTTCAATCTGGACTCCTTCGTACATTTCCGGAAGCAACATCAGAACGTCACTTCTGGGTTACTCGGCAGGAAACGGCGCTGGTGTTAAAAAAACGACAGTATTCAGAATCGCCGTTTTTGGCGATCTGAATACTGGGAAGTGCAAAGGAGACTCTTTTAGACCCCCCATCCTTCCATAAAGTGTACCTGTCACCATATATTACTATCACAAGGGATGTTTACATTCCTTGTGATAGTAATAAAAGTGATCCGATTTTTTTTTTTTTTAAAGGAACAGTGTTAAGAGGAAAAATATAATAAAATAAATAAAAACAATTGAAAGCGCCACCGTAGCAAAGAAAACGCATATGTAAGTCACGCCCGCATATGAAAACGGTGTTCAAACCACACATGTGAGGTATCGCCGCGATCGACAGAGTGTGAGCAGTAATTCTAGTAAAAGAGCTCCTCTGAACCTCTAATCCGGTAACCGTAAAAAATTTTTAAAGCTTCGCCTATGGAGATTTTTAAGTACCGGAGTTTGTCGCCATTCCGAAAGTGTGCGCAATTTTCAACCCTAACATGTATGATATCTATTTACTGGGCGTAACATCCTCTTTCACAATATACAAAAAAATTAAGCTAACTTTACTGTTGTCTTATTTTTTAACTCAAAAAAGCCATTTTTTTTCCAAAAAAATTGCGCTTGAAAGGCCGCTGCACAAATACTGTGTGACAAATAGTACTGCAACGATCGCCATTTTATTCTCTAGGGTGTATGAAAAAAATATATAATTGTTTTTAGCAAAAAAAATTATTTTAACTTGTAAACAACAAGTGCAAAAAAGGGATCCGGGGCTTAGGTGGTTAAATTAATTTACAACATCAGGCCCAGTTCCTCCGTCCAACAAGAGTAACTGCAAGGGATTACAGTGTTCTGGCACCGCCAGCACACAAGGCCCAATTTTTGGCCACCTGTTTGACTAGGGAATTTCGTCAGAATTTGTAAACTAATTTACATCAGGCCCAGTTCCTCCTTCCAACAAGAGTAACTGCAAGGGGTTACAGTGTTCAGGCACCGCCAACAAGCCAGGCCCAATTTTTGGCCACCTTTTTGACTGGGGGTTTTTGTCAGAATTTGTAAACTAATTTACAACAGCAGGGCAACAATAAACAAAAAAAAATGACGTGTGGTTCCCCCAAAATCAAAACCAGGCCCTTCAGGTCTTGTATGGAATTTAAGAGGAACCCCGTGCCAAAATTTAAAAAAAAATATGACGTGTGGTTCCCCCCAAAATCCAAACCAGGCCCTTCAGGTCTGGTATGGAATTTAAGAGGAACCCCGTGCCAAAATTTAAAAAAAATGGTGTGTGGTCCCCCCCAAAATCCAAACCAGACCCTTATCCGAGCACGCAGCCCTGGCATGGCAGGAGGGGGTGGGGACGTACGAGTGCCCCCCATCCGAACCATACCAGGCCACATGCCCTCAACATGGGGAGGATGCTTTGAGGTCCCCCCAAAGCACCTTGTCCCCATGTTGATGGGAAGAAGGGCCTCATCCCCACAACCCTGGCCGGTGGTTGTGGGGGTCTTTAATAAGGGGGCCCCCAGATCTTGACCCCCATGTGAATAGATTTGGGGTACTTTGTACCCCTACCCATTCACCAAAAAAGGAGTGTAGTGTAAAAAAAACCAATAGGCAGTTTTTGACAAGTCCTTTATTTTGTATTATAGCTCTTTCTTCCTCCATCTTCTCCTGGCCCGCTCCTTCTTCTGGTCTTCTGCTTCTTCTTTTAGTCTTCTTGTTTCCTCTCTTCATCTTCAATCTTCATCTTCATCGTTTTTCTTCTTTCACTGCCGCCACTCTCTCCGCTGGTGCAGTCCAGCCCCTGCGCGTCTTGCCGAATGGGCGGTCTTCACGATGACAGTACTTTTATAAGAAGGGGTGGGCCACCCAGTGATGTAACTGAGTGAACCCGCCCCCTTCTGACATCATGTGGTGTCAGAGGGGGCGGGTCACCCATTTACGTCACGGGTGGCCCCGCCCCTTCTTATAAAAGAACTGTCATCGTGAAGACCGCCCATTCGCGGAGACACTGCAGGGGCCAGACTGCAGCAGTGGAGATCGCGACGGGAGGGAAAGAAGATGAAGATGAAGATTGAAGATGAAGAGAGGAAGCAAGAAGACTAAAAGAAGAAGAAGACCAGAAGAAGGACCGGGCCAGGAGAAGATGGAGAAATAAAGAAGAAAGAGCTATAATACAAAATAAAGGACTTGTTAAAAACTGCCTAATTTTTTTTTTACACTACACTCCTTTTTGGTGAATGGGTAGGGGTACAATGTACCCCAAACCTGTTCACATTGGGGGGGTCAGGATCTGGGGGCTTCCAGATTCTGATAAGCCCGCCCACCCATAGACCCCCACAAGCACCAGCCAGGCTTGTGGGGAAGAGGCTCTTGCCCCCATCAACATGGGGACAAGGTGCTTTGAGGTTGGGGGGCAGAGTAAACACAGTTGTTTTTGTGTTATCATTCATATTCTCTGAAAAATGGCCGGGAAATCATAAATTCTGCCAGGGTATGTAAACTTATGAGCACAACTGTATAAACCCTTCTCTGGGCTTCCTGGGCTCGCTCCATATGTTCTCGCACCAGGGGCAGGACTGCTGCGATTCAATCCTGCATCAAGGATATATGCTTGATGATGCTCCTATATGGGATGGCCTCCCCTTCCCACGTCCCTTTTGTGACATCTAACAGCCCCCTGGGATGTCTGCCATACAATAGTTCAAAGGGAGAATACCCTGTAGATGCTTGCGGAACCTCTCATATGGCAAACAGGAGGCACGAAAGCAACATATCGCTATCGCTCCCATCTTTTTCCACTACCTTTTTTAACATGCTTTTGAGAGTTTTATTAAATATCTCCACAAGTCCATCCATTTGCGGGTGGTAGACCTACACAATTCCTTGGTTACACGGGACATAAATGGGGTTCCCTGATCCGTTAAGACCTCTTTAGGGATCCCCACCCGACTAAACACCTGTATCCCTGGCGATAGTCTTAGCGGAGATGTTCCACAAGGGTATGGCTTCCAGATAGCGGGTCGCGTAATCTAGTATTATCAGGATGTGCTGGTGTTCCCGGACAGACTTTACTATGGGTCCCATGAGATCCATGCCAATTTTTTCTAAAGGCACTTCAATTATGGGTGGTGGAACAAGTGCACTATGAAAATGGGGTGAGGAAGCAGAGAGTTGACACTCAGGGCAGGATTCATAATACTCTCTGACATCTGCATGCAACCCGGGTCAGAAGAATCTCTGGGTTATTCTCTCCCTGGTCTTATACATACCCAGATGTCCCCCCAGTATATGTCCATGGACTAGATCTAGCATAATCCTGCGAAAGGGTTTGGGGACCACTAGCTGTTCCACCTCATCCTCCCTTTGTTTCACCACCTGATACAAAAAATTATTTTTAAGAGCCATGTGGGGAAAAGACACCCCCCCCAATTAGGGTCTCTCTGGACCTCTAAGTCAGGTACTACATTCTGTTCACTCTCACGGTCAGGGTCAGAGACATTTTCTGGGTCATTAGCCCCCAGCTGGGAGCTATCTACCACCTCCTCCAACTCCCCAGCCAGTACAGGAAAAATAAGAGGGTCTCCTCCTTCCTCGGTCCTGCCACCAGTCTCCTCTTCCATTTGGCAAAAAGGGTCAGGTGAGACATCCCGTGCTTCTGCAGCAGGTGGAGCTCTATCCTCCAGCCTCCTTATGCCTTCCCATAACCTCCAAAAATGGGGAAAATCCCTGCCCACTAGGGCATCATATAGCAGTGAAGGCACTACCCCCAATGAATCACACTGCCCCAAGGGGTGTCAATCTCAACCACCGCCATCTGATAGTCACGAGTGTCCCCATGGATGCAAATGACTCCAACAGTGCTAGGGTGTAACCTTGCATGATTTATACATAAACCTTACCACACTACCAGAGTCAAGCAGTGCAGTGACTGGCTTTCCATCAACAAAAATCATACACATTTGCTTCTCCATGTGATTTGAACATGATGCTGTATATGCCTGTGCAAAAAGAGAAAGGCGTCTATTTACATAGGTATAATCACATTGCATGGGTTCATCATTCAGGGGGCAATTGGCAGCAATATGGCCCAATGTATGGCATTGGTAGCACTGTATGTGCTCTATACCCAGTCTTTTCCGGCGTCCCCAAGACCTACCTCACTTCTTTGGCCAGTCTGCAGGTCTAGAGCCCATAGTCTCTTTAATCGTAGCAGCCTTATCAAATTTCCCCATGCCCCTGTCCCCTGGAACAGTCTTACTGGGTCCACCGGGAGATCTTTCACCCCTAGATACATTGAAGTGGGCGCAGATGGGTGCAACTAATCCTCAGCAGCAGCCGTGGCAGGGCTGGTTCTGGTCCGGAGTTTGTGGTCCACTGGAGCAGTGGCTTAAATGATTAGAAAGAGATCTCACTAGAGCTCTGACCTGGAACTCAGAAAGGGATCTGAGGGAGCTCTGTGTCTGTTTAGACTTTAAAAGACAAGGTTTGCATTGTGGCTTATGTTTTGTGGGTGTCGGGGGCCAGCCCCACACCGTATAGTGAGAAAACTATACTGTTTATTTAGCACCAGACAGTAAGGATTTATTTTCTATTTCCTCAAAGCAGCAGGGAGCACACGTAGATAGTGGTCCATGACCACACGCTCAACAATCTGGGGACCGGGCAAAGTCTCCAGCTGTAGCCACTTCCTGGTGAGGTGGATCAGGTCGAACATTTGCGAGTGGGGTGGCTTCTCAGTACGGTAGGTCCACTGATGCACCCGTTGGACACAGACTGCCATGGTGACCCCTAGGCATGCGAGTATCTCTGCGTTTAGAGTCTCATAGTCCTGGGCCTTATCTGATTCCAGATCAAAGTATGCTTTCTGTGGTTCACCGGTCAAGAATGGTGCTAACAGTCCCGCCCACTGTTCTTTTGGCCATCCTTCGCAACGAGCGACTCTTTCAAAAGTCGTGAGATATGCCTCCCTGTCATCCGCAGGTGTGATCTTCTGCATGTGGTAAGAGGCGCGTACCAACTTTGGTTCCACTGTCACCGGAGGTACGGGCCCCTTCTTTAATTACAGCAGGGCCTCTGCAAATTGGCGATTCATCTCCTGTTGTGCCATGATGGCCTCCCGCTGTGCTGCAGCAGCCTCTGCGACCTGGCGGTTGGTTTCCCGCTGAGCTGCATTGGCTTGAAGCAAGGACTTCAGCATTTCCTCCATCTTGGAAAGGTGCCCGCTAAACTCCACCATGTGTGGGAGATTAGCTAGTGGGGATCAACTTTCCTGAGGAAAATAGTCAGCACGCAGACAACTTTCTTTAAAATCTGGCGGCTTGCCAGGTTTATAGGTAAAAGATTTGCAGAGTAAAAACAAACAAAACAGAAAATAAATCCTTACTGTCTGGTGCTAAATAAACAGTTTAGTTTCCTCACTATACGGTGTGGGGCTGGCCCCCGACACCCACAAAACATAAGCCACAATGCAAACCTTGTCTTTTAAAGTCTAAACAGACACAGAGCTCCCTCAGATCCCTTTCTGAGTTCCAGGTCAGAGCTCTAGTGAGATCTCTTTCTGATCATTTAAGCCACTGCTCCAGTGGACCACAAACTCCGGACCAGAACTAGCCCTGCCACGGCGGCTGGCAAAATCCGAACCGGGCTCTGTTTAATCCTGTCAACATGTACGCATGCGAGGCGACAGGTAGCGTCCAATTACCACTTCGCCTCGCATACTGTCACACTAGATAGATTGTTTTTTGTTAGGCTTTCATACTATTTACCAATACATTTCTGTTGTTGTGTTAAAGCTTTCACTCATGGTCCAAGAACTCTCATTTACCAAATCATATCAGGAAAATATTAAATATCATAATACATAGATTTGGGTAACACTATGATTGCTTGTACAGTGATGAACACTATAAAAGCAATCGTTTTGAGTGTTACAAACGGCTTTCTTTCATGACAGCTTGCTTACTATTGTGATTGCTGTGATTAGCTACGGCTATTGCTGTAACCGATCACAGAAGTGACAATAGTAAGCAAGCTGTCATGAATTAAAGCCATTTATGGCAGTTTGCTTGTTATCATGTGATCGCTGCGATTGGTCTCAGTGATCACATGGTACCTGGGCCAATCGCAACAGCCCAGTACCAAGCACTGCGATCTAGTGGACAAGGCAGTCATAGGATTGTGCCACTGAGCTCCCCAGGGGGCATGCACAGGGCACGGAAGTGGGAGGATGTCCTCAGGCCATATATGTGCATTGGCCAGATGGGAAGTGGTTAAAGGGCAACATTAAAAATACACAAATCCTTTAAATAACATGCTTGGGGTGCCTTAAATCTGCATGCAAAGTGGTGCATACTGTACCTATGGCACTGTTTAAATTGCTGGTAAATTACATTTCCTGGCCTCTTTGTTCTTTTTATAAACACAGTGGTCTAGATTCTCCTCAACATCCATAACAGACTCTTAACCTAGATGAGGGTGTGGTACAGATTGTAAAGGGAGACCCCACAAAATGAAACAAAAAAGTGGTGTGGGATTCCACCCCAAAATCCATACTAGGCTACCTACACTGCATGGGTCCTTGTTTCTGCTAGGGGATGGGAAAAGATCTTTCACTTAACTAAACCTCCACTCCCCCAGCAAACAGCACTCCCCTATGCTTCAGCAATGAACTATCCCTTAGCATCCTCATGTCCAATGCAGGGTGCAGGGATACAATGATGTCAGGGGTATCCGACCACTGGAGTGCAGGGGAGAAGAGGCTGTAGGGACCAGTCTATCATCACAGATGGGCTTGCAGGAGCAGAGGATCAGCTAAAACTGCTTTATCTGGTCCTCTAGTCTAGACAAAAACAGGCAGTTAACCCTTGCATCGCTGAACCATCCCACTGCAAAGGGGAACTTTTTAGTTCAGCTTTAAAGAACCCTTCTATACTTTCTTTTCAAAGTTTTAAATATGTGATATAAAATACACATGCAAGATTAAGAAAAAAATAGGGTTAACTATCTCCTTCAGTTCCTTCAATTCTTTTTATAGTGCAAATATTGTTTGCTATATTAATGTTACCAAGATAAATTAGAAATCTGTCTTCTGGTACTGAAAGTGATTTTGGAGTTAGGACTTTATCTGTTACTTTGGAAGTGATAACATCAAAAATAAATTTCATGTGATGCTACATATATTAAGATAAATTAATATTTGCACTTGGATGAGCAAAGTACAATAATGTTAAATTAAACAAATCTCAGTAAATGAACAAGAATTAGTTACTAATGAAATGGATTATATGCAGGCTTCTCATACATCTCTTCAAATGTTCATCCTTCAGTGTCTCACTTAGATTATTTGATAGCACTGCAATGTTGAACTTAGAAGCTCACATAGGAAATGACAAACATTGAGAGATATCAACTAATATAGCTTAGGAATGTAAAGCAATGTTTAATATTTTCCACGTATTTCAGAGGAACATGGCAAGTAATGATACTAGTATAACAAAATATATTGCTGCAGATACTGGGTTTTTTTTTTTAAAGATTCAGTTTTAATACAGCAATAATCTTAAGGATAATGTGATCTCGAAGAAAGAGAAATATGCCACATCAGTTACCAATTACAGGCCAATATCCTTACTGAATGTTGACGTAAAACTGTTTGCTAAAATATTAGCTAATCGTCTGTTACCTTTCCTGCCTTCCCTGATCGGGAAAGTCCAAGTTGGATTTGTCCCGGGGAGGAAAGCCAGGGGTAACACTAAGCCCTGAATTTGCACCATTGGATAACTACTAGAGTTGAGCGAACTTCTGGAAGTCCGGGTTCTGCTGGTTCGGCAGAACTTCGGGACAAAGTCCGGGTTCGGGTCCGGACAGGACCCGAATTTTGTCCCGGACCCCGACCCCATTGAAATCAATGGGAACCCGAACTTTTAGGCACAAAAATGGCTGTAAAAAAGTCCTGGAAAGTCCTAGAGGTCTGCAAAAGGAAGGAAATTGGGGGAGGGGGGGACAAGTGCCCTACAAAGAAATGGGGACAGAGAAATAACTAAAAGCATTTTTAAAAAAATAATTTCATAAAAAAATCAAAAATGGAGGTGGATGTGGACCATCTTCAAACTGTGCCTGAAAAGTATTAATTAACGGTAGAAGCCATATCACTGTTCTAAAATCATCTTCAAACTGTGTCAAAAAAGTATAAATAAGCCGGGAGAACCCATATCACTGTTCTGCAAACATCTGGAAACTCTGTTTAACACTTTTACTAAAACCGGGACAAACCATACTACTGTTCTGCAAACATCTGGAAACTGTGTGTAACACTTTAACTAAAACCGTGAGAAACCATACTACTGTTCTGCAAACATCTGGAAACTGTGTGTAACACTTTAACTAAAACCGGGACTAACCCATATCACTGTTCTGCAAACATCTGGAAACTGTGTGTAACACTTTAACTAAAACCGGGACTAACCCATATCACTATTCTGCAAACATCTGGAAACTGTGTGTGACACTATAGCAGAGCGAACCCATATCACTGTTCTAAAATCATCTAAAAACTCTATGTGAAACTATAGCAGAGCGAACCCATATCCCTGTTCTTCTCTCTGCTATAGTTTCACACACAGTTTCCAGATGTTTGCAGAACAGTGATATGGGTTTGTCCCGGCTTACAAGACGTTTGTAGACCTTTGACACACATTGTGATTGATTTCGGCCCTGTTTGGGTATAGTGACAAGACGTTTGTAGACCTTTGACACACACTTTGATATCGTCTCTCTTCTTGTCCCTATACCCAAGCGAGACGATATCAAAGTGTATCTCAAAAATCTACTAAAATCTTGTCACTAT
>BLSH010390839.1:294798-308479 GCA_018402905.1 Glandirana rugosa | reverse complement strand
TATTTATTCGGCCCTCTTGGGTATAGTGACAAGACGTTTGTAGACCTTTGACACACATTGTGAAATTGATTTTGGCCCTGTTTGGTATGGTGACAAGACGTTTGTAGACCTTTGACACACATTGTGAAATTGATTTTGGCCCTGTTTGGTATAGTGACAAGACGTTTGTAGACCTTTGACATGCAGAACAGTGATATGGGTTCTCCCGGCTTATTTATACTTTTTTGACACAGTTTGAAGATGATTTTAGAACAGTGATATGGCTGCTACCGTTAATTAATACTTTTCAGACACAGTTTGAAGATGGTACACTTCAACCTCCATTTTTGATTTTTTTATGAAATTATTTTTTTAAAAATGCTTTGAGTTATTTCCCTGTCCCCATTTCTTTGTAGGGCACTTGTCCCACCCTTACCCCCATTTCCTTCCTTTTGCAGACCTCTAGGACTTTCCTGGACTTTTTTACAGCAATTTTCAGAACTTTTAGTAAAATTACCAGAACCCCGGACCCGAACCCGGACTTTTTTTGAAAAGTCCGGGTTTGGGTCCGGGTCCCGGACACCCCAAAGTTTGGTACGGACCCGAACTTTACAGTCCGGGTTCGCTCAACACTAATAACTACCCATAAACACGAAGGCATTCGACAGGCTGACATGGGACTACCTGGGAGTAGTCTTGCAACATATTGGTCTCCAAAACTGGAAGTTCAATTCCATCATGTCCCTCTATACAACCCCAACTGCCAGAGTTCGAGTCAACGGACATCTGTCAAATGCCTTCTCCATTAGCAATGGTACAAGACAGGGATGCCCACTTTCCCCAATTCTTTTTGCTGATAATATTTTGTTATTCCTAAAAGAACCACACATATCGATTCCAAATCTCTTGAAAGGATTCAAACTTTTCCAGTCCATTTCCAGCGTCAAGATCAATTTTACCAAATTCCAGATATCTTGGAATCAACTTGACAACACATTTTTCAGATATATTCTCCAAAAACTACCAACCCATTCTCAAAGCCATTACAAGCGACCTCAGTAAGTGGAACAAATCTCAATTTTCTTGGTTTGGCAGGGCAGCAATTTTAAAGATGAATATCCTCCCTCGCATTTTATACATTTTACAAAACATCCCTATTAGGCTTCCCCTGACCTCCTTCCAATCCTACAAATGACTATGTACTAAATTCCTGTGAAAACAGAAAAGACCTAGATTAACATATGACCAGGGCCGCCATTAGGGGGGTACAGGCAGTACTGTTGTAAGGGGCCCAAGTGTCTCAAGCGACCCTTACAACAAAGACTTTAGCAGTCTTTAACATTGGAGTCTATGGAGGGGGTAACCGGTTTGTGGACACCGTTCTCCCCAACCATAGGCGATAAAAATACCAACATGGAGAGGGCCCCCTGGACAACAACTGGTCCACGTTTAGGACCTCCAGCACCTGTGGTTCAGCTGTATCGGATCCCCAAATTGACTGGTCATTGACCGGCAAGTGTTGGGTGAATTTCGGACTTAACATTGGAGTCTATGGGAGGGGGACACCTTGTTTGGGGACACCGTTCTCCCGAACCATAGCCGATAAAAATACCAAACTTGGATCGCATAGAGAGGGCCCCCTGGGCAACAATTGGTCCACGTTTGGGACCTCCAGCACTTATGGTTTGACCGTACCGGGTCGCCAAATTGACCAGTCATTGACCAGCAATTTTCAGGTGAATTTCAGACTTAACATGGGAGGGGCACCCAGTTTGGGGACACCGCTCTCCCGAACCATAGGCAATAAAAATACCAAACTTGGGTCACATGGTGAGATCCACCTGGACCACAACTGGGCCTCCAGCACCTATGGTTCGGCACAAGCTCTTATTGAAAGCACCAGTGAGGCTGTGCTGACTGTGCACAGTTTTTTTTAACCCCTTGGATCCCACACTAGCATGCATTGCACACTTCACTTCACTTGAATGGGTCATGCTTGGCAGGATAGACCTGGTAAGTGTGACAGGGTGCATAATTCTTACTGCGGCTGCAGCATGTGTACACCCCTGGCCAGTGGGTGGATGCGGTGGGATGGCCAATGGGCGGGCCCTGGAGAATGTTAGTGGTCAGGGGGGGCTCAGGTCTAAAGCGGTTTAAGGGGACCCAAAATTTCTGATGGCTGCCCTGCATATGACCAATTAATGAAACCCAAAACAAAGGGTGGCATTGGCCTCCCTGATCTTAAGACATATTATTGGGCCTGCCACCTCTCCAGATTTGTGGATTGGTCATTACATGGCCAATGCAAAGACTGGGTCCATCTCACAGATTTCTTCTTCCGCCTACCAGTACCCTGGACCACAACACGTCACATCCCTCTGACCTTAACGGAACACCCCTCATTAACTCAACACTCCAGTGCTTTAGAGAAACTTGTGGAAACCTTCACCTCTTGTCCAATCCCGGACCCCTCATATCTATAAAACTAAACCCAGCCTTTCCACCTGGTATGTCCAAGAAGTTCTTAGTAGACACTTGGCATCATCCAGAAATACTGTCTCACCAATTTTTCCAAGCAGGCACACTTTTAGAATGTTCTTCCCTACCAACCAGCGCGACCAACAATACCTTTCCCCTCTGGACATACTTCTCTATAAAGGTTATTATACTATATAAATGATTTATATAATTTCATTTTTTTAAATTGAACATGTACATACATCATACAGTTCTTACTTTTATTATACATTCTATTGATTTGTCTCCTCCCGCCCCACCCCCACATCTTTTTATCTCTCTCATTCCTTCATGTTTATTTCCATAATTTTGCTGCTGTTACTTTATGCAAATAATCCATATACAGCTCATTACTTCTTGGCTAGAGCTGAATCCCATTCTCAGGGATTATATTTACTATTATGCTGCACATAACATTTACATCCAAATAGACCACATTTGGATCTTTGGATTTTATCCGTACCATGGTTAGACCATGACCTAGCAATTATTTATTGTCGATCACTACAATTGAGACCTCATGTCTCTTCTTGGTCTTTAAATGATGCTCTTTTATTAATTCCTGAAATCCTGAATCAACTTGAAATCTCCTCTGAATTTTTTTCTCTAAATATAGACTATGGGGTTGATTTACTAAAGCTTGAAAGTGCAAAATTTGGTGCAGCTCCACACAGAAACCAATCAGCTTCAAGGTTTTATTGTCAAAGCTTGATTGAAGAAGCTGAGGTTAGAATCTCATTGGCTAGCATGCACAGCTGCACCGTTTTGCACTCTCCAGCTTTATTAAAACAACCCCTATGTGTCTTTCTCATTATTTCTTTGAGAAGCATACAAATCTGTGTTACGTGAACATATAACACAAATCTCTGCTTCCCGGAAAAAAACTAAGAGAACAATGTAGAGTTCAAGTGGCCGCATTAACTAGGAGCTCCACACTGCCCGGGCCATCCAGCCCTCACCGCAACTGATTGAGACTCGCAGGGTGCCTATCGGTGGCAGCATCAAGTGGGGGGAGACCCCCCCGGCACAGATATATGTCTGGAGGCATGGTCTCCCCAATTCTCATCCACTGATGATCCAGCCGAATCCAAGATGGTGGCCACGGCCCAGCCACGCGATCTGAATACAGAGGGACATGCTGAACAGAAGCAAGTTCTGACCCCAATGACTCTATCATACACCCCTCTGATGACTACCAGTAACCCTCACAAACAAACCCCATATTCTGCCTCAACGGTATTGCTCATAGAGCGGGCAATGGAGAACTATATGCCATCTCCAATGAGAGTAGCCCTTGCGCACCCTGATTCTCTAGGTTTCTCTGATAGCACTAGGCCCAGATATTCCCCTCAATGCTGGCGAACTGTTCATTAAGCTATCAAAGCTTTTAGACAGAGGCCTAGCACAAATGGCTGATAAAATCACAGGTGACATCCAAGCAGATTTCCAAAATCTGGGATCTAGAATGGAAGCAATTGAACATAAATTGGATATCACAGTTTCCAGGGCTAACCAGAACACTGACCACATTCGTGTTCTCCAAGAACAGCTTGACCTAGCTCTGTCCAGGATTAATGACCTTGAAAATTGAGCGAGGAGGGATACCTTCAGGATTAGAGTCCTTCCAGAGTCTATTAAAAATATCCCTACAGTGGTCCAGGATCTCATTAAAAATCTTACCCCCTCCAGCACCCACACAGACTAGAGTTGGACCGGGGTCACAGAGCTTTGGGCCTCCCCAGGAAAGATGGGTCCCCAAGAGATGTGGTGGTTAAACTTCACTTTTACGCAATTAAGGAGGAAACTGTGAAAAAATCTCGCCAGCAATCACAATTGGTTTGTCAAGGACATGTGATACAAATTTTTGCTAACATATCACCTTCTACAATTCAACGGCAAAGATCCCTGAACCCTCTTCTTGTGATCCTGACCCAAAGGGACAACAAATACTGGTGGGCCTTTCCTTTTGCTCTGAAGTTCACCTTTAAGGGTAAAACCGACTCCTTCTCAAGCTTCCCGGACAGAGAGCATGTTCTATTAAACCTAAAATTCATCTCACAGTACTCAGTGATGAACACCTCAAGCTGGCAATCAGGATCCTCCAAGCGCCCTACACCCACGAGCCCCATCTCTGCAATGTGGAACAAGGCCAAGACCAAGCGAGATAAAGATAACAAGCTCCCCCCTGATCTTTATGGATTTTATCCTCCCCTCTCATTCCTGGTTTTTCCAGGCCTGTGACCTGAGGGTTTTTCTTAGTTGAACTTGATTCCCTGGTTTACTTACTGAATCTCCTTATCACCCCCTTTGCATGGTCTCCGTGACCTCCACTGGAATGGTAGTATCTTAACGGTTCTACTACATATATTTTGCCTAAGGGTATAAGTGATGATTGCCTAATATTCACGGGGTGTCCACAGTATGCCTCCTTTAAGTTGGGGGCCTACCCGGATTGCCACGACCATAAGTCAGGATATGTTGTATCGTCACACTTTAGGGGTCTGTCCCCTATCAAGTTTAAATTGAATTTAAGTTCTGCTGTGCCTTACACTTAACCCTCCCCCCTCAAACTTCCCATCTTCCTTGCCCTTATCCACCCAGCTCCCTTTGCCCTCCCCTCCCCCTTCCCCTTATTACAGTTAGTATGGCACATTAGCTGTTTACCTGTTGGTTTTGATTCTACTAATAGCTATTTGTAGTGTTTATTTAGATCAAGGGTTGGCTGCGGCCAGGGCAGTTGCAGTGTGCCTCCTCCTACCCTGTGGTTATGGTTTCCCCATGCCCGTATGGTAGGCTTTAAGCCCTCACTGAGGGCTATGAAACTTTGTGTTGTTTGAATGACTGGAGGGAGGTCCCCCCCCCCTTCATTAGGCCTGTATGTGCTTGTTTTTCTTTATTCCTTCCTTTCCCCCTAACCCTTTTTCTCAGCCTCCAGACGTCACCTCTCTAATACGTTTTTTCAGAGGATCTGATACCCACTTGGCCTAGCCACCGATTTCTGAGCCTGCTTCATGCCAAGGTAAGTGACAGTAGACTACATAGTTACCTAACCTGCTTGCTCCATGGCCTGTGACACAACATTCACCCCTCCCCTCCGTATAGTTTCCCACAACATGAAGGGATTAAACTCTCCAACGAAGAGACAGAAAGTCTTTCATTCTAACCAATCCCAAAAAATGTACATAGTTTTGCTGCAAGAAACACACTTTCCAAGACGGTACACCCCCCTCTTTTCTCCATGCACATTACTCCCGGTTTTTCCTAGAAAATGCTGAGGACAATCTTGTTCTCTAAAAATTGTACATTTATACCACCATTGGAACACAGAGATCCAGAGGCCAGATTCATCCTAGTGAAGGGAGTCCTGGACGATCACTTATACTGGGACAGGCTAAATTCTTTCAGACAATGCGCCAAACTCTAGACCCACTGGTGGGGGTACCGTGGGTTATGAGGGCAAACATGGCCTTTGACCAGGGACTGGATAAAACCAGGCCCCTAAATTCCTAACTCATTCGCCCTACTAAGGGAAGCTCTAAAATTGCCAAACTAATCTTTCAACAAGGCCTAGCAGACATATAGAGAGAAATAAACGCTACTAAACAAGACTATACACACTTCTCAAGTCCACATCAATCATACGCCAGAATAGATCATATTTTCATTTCCACGTTACATATCCCCTTAGTACTAAAATCCTCCATAAAGGATATGGTATGGTCGGATCACTCCATGGTCCTGCTCTGTGCAGAAGTTTAACAAACCAAATCTCTCCCAATGGAGAATCAATAAATCAATTCTAAGCGACCACGTTAGATTGGTAAAACTAGAAAAAGCTTTAAAATAATATTTTATCCTCAATGATGTAGAGGGATTCTCAGTGGAGACACTCTGGGCAGCACACAAAGCGACATATACGAGTAAAATTAATTCAAATAGCGACCAGGCTAAAAAGGAAAAGACTTGTCAATATAGAGAGACTCTAGAAAGATTTCTCATCCTTACATTCGCAACATAAAAGAGACCCATCAAAGGTCTCTATCTCACAACTGGATGCATCGCGCCTAGCCTTAAATTTAGCACTTACGGTTAAAACTGAAAGGAGCATTAGGTGAATTGGGGCTACATTTTACCAGCAAAGAGATATCATCGGCCTCATGCTAGCCTCTAAACTCTCTCCTAAAATTCGCTCATTCACACTACCAAAAATTCAGATGAAGGACGGCACCACAACCTTAACCACCTCAATACTGGGCACTTAAACACTCTTCCTGCCCAGGCCATTTTTCAGCTTTCAGTGCTATCACACTTTGAATGACAATTACGCAGTCATGCAACACTATACACATATGACATTTGCACCCTTTTTTCATACAAATAGAGCTTTCTTTTGGTGGTATTTTATCACTAGTGGGTTTTTTATTTTTTGTGCTATAAATAAAAAATGACTGAAAATTTTGTGAAAAAATGCCTTTTTCTTTGTTTCTGTCATACAATTTAGCAAATTAGTAATTTTTACATATCTTTGGTAAAAATAACCCAAGTTGGTGTATATTATTTGGTCCTTGTGAAAGTTATAGAGTCTACAAACTATGGTGCCAATCATTGAATATTGATCACACCTGATGTACTAAAGGCCTATCTAATTTCTTGAGACACTAACAAGTCAAGAAAGTACAAATCCCCCCCCCAAATTACCCCTTTTTGGGGTAGACATTCCAAGGTATTTAGCAGGTTGCATGGTGAGTTCTTTGAAGTTGTCATTTTTTCCCACAATTCTTTGCAAAATGAAGATTATTATTTTTTTTTTTTTCAAAATTGTCATATTAATACGTTATTTCTCTCATATGGCATATGTATACTTGCAACTACACCCCAAAACACATTCTGCTACTCCTCCTGAGTATGGCGATATCACACTTTTTCACAGTCTAGCCACATACAGAGGCCCAACATGCAGGGAGCACCATCAGGTATTCTAGGGACATAAATTACACATCTAATGTCATGACGACAATGGAATTGCCCACAAAATGACCCCATTTTGGAAAGCAAACACCCCAACGTATAATCTATTAGGCATAATGAGTCTTTTGAACAGTTCATTTTTTTACAGAAGTTTTTGGGAAAAAAATGAAAACACTTTTTTTTTTACACAAAGTTGTCCATTTATAAGATATTTCCAACACATAGCACGTACATAGCAAAAATGACACCCCAAAATACATTCTGCTACTCCTCCTGAGTATGGAAATACCATATGTGTGAGACTTTTACCCAGCCTGGCCACATACAGAGACCCAACATTGAACTAGCACCTTCAGGCGTTCTACGAGCATAAATTACACATCTCATTTCTCAACTACCTATTACACTTTTGAAGGTCCTGGAGCACCAGGACAATGGAATTGCCCACAAAATGACCCCATTTTGGAAAACAAACACCCCAACGTATAATCTAAGAGGCATGAGGTGACAACTTCTTTGATGAGTTTTAGGAAGGGGGCTGGGTTTTCCATGGATTTGGTGAAGATTATGTAGGCGGTATACATGGCCAAATGGATTCGATAAAGTGCTACTTTCTTGTTCTTATTGCCAAATAGGGTTGAATCATTTGGTCATTGAAATCCAACCCCCCATATAGAAATTGTAATTTTGGACATATGTTGGCTTTTCAATGGGACCTCTTCTTCTTTGAATCTCGACTGTGGTGTCATCATGGATGGTGGACATCATGTGCACATTTCTGTTATCCTTCCACCTCAAGGCCAGCACTTTGTTGCATTGCAAAGTTGCTCTTTCCCCCTTTCACAGTTTCTTGTTTACAATTGATTACGGGAAGCCCATCCTATTCTTTCTTATGGTTCAGCAGTCCAGGGTTTTAGCAGCATATAGATGTTTGAAAAGGGGCAAGCTTGTGAAAAAATTGTCAAGGTATATGTGGTAGCCTTTGTTCAGCAGTAGGTAGGCCAGGTCCCATACAATTTTACCAGATGTGCCCATGTAGGTCGGGCACTCAGGGGGCTGGAGCTGGAAATCTCTTCCTTCATATATACAGAATGCATACAGATATCACGTGACTCTCTCACAAAGTTTATAAAATGTAACTACATATTTGGCGCTTTTGCTAGGAATATATTGCTTTATTCCTAACCGGCCTGAAAAGGGTACCAGGGACTCATCCACACAAATATGCTGCTTGGGGACATAGAGTTCTGAAAATAGCTGGGAAAAGAAATTTATCGGTGGGCGAAATTTATATAATTTATCGTAATTTGGATGATTACAGGGAGGGCACTGGGTGTGGTTGCTGAAATGAAGGAAGCGCATAATCATTTTGTATCGGGACCTGGGCATTACATCACAATAAATGGCCGTGTGCTGGTTGGGGTGGGTGGACCAGGAGGCATGTACTTCATTTGTTTTGTAATCCCCACGTTTATGGTGAGGCCCATAAACAATTTCAACTCTTCCAATGTCAAATCTCTCCATTCAAATGGATGGGCATATGGTGATTGGGGTTGTTGGAAATATATTGCTGGGCATATAAATTGGTCTGGTCCACGATAAACAGCAGCAACGTGTCGGGCAAAAAAAGATTAAAAAAATGAATTTCTTTGAAATTAACCTGCATACCTGTGCGGTGAAAGGGGGAATTCTTGCTGCTCCCGAGCCAGAAGGCAGCCATGTTGGGTTGGCAAGACCATCTGGGAGGTATGTAGCATCCCTGGCTTTTGGGGGACGTGATACTCCAGTGATGGTGGCAGCGCCGGTACTGGGCACTTGTTCCCGGGACCTATCGCTGGTGGCAGCGCTGGCACTGGGCCTGGGAATGTGATCCTGGTTGCTGGAGGCAGCAGTGGTACTGGGCCTGGCAATGTGATCCTGGTTGCTGGCAGGAGCGCTGGTACTGGGCCTGGCAATGTGATCCTGGTTGCTGGTGGCTGCCTGGTTTCCAGAGCGCCGTGTCCTTTTAGGAGGGACCCACTCTTCCACCGATTCATTTTCTGATCCGCTACTGTCAATTGGTTCAAATGCCGAATTTTATTCAGAATCAGAATTTAAAAATAAAAAAGAGTGCAGCACTGATAATAAAAGTCCTTTCAACAAGACACCCAGTGCCTACGTGCCATTAAGATGAATAGATGAGAAGAGTGCTTCAGTGCAAATTCACCGCCACCGTATATGCTAACAGCTCACCTCAATGTTCAGGCTCTTATTACAGAAGCCTATATGAGCATGTTGTCCCAATCTTGGACCAGCAAGAGCCAATAGAGGGGTGTCACCGAGAAAACTTCCAGAGTATACAGACATGTACACATCCCATAAAGTCCAGTGGCATCATATAAAGAGAATTAAAATATCTAGTGCTCTCCATAATTAAAAGATCTGCTTTATTAAAAAGTAACAAGATATACTCACAAAGACAGCACTGTAACCCAGTGCACAGTTTCCAGCTTGTTAAATTACTTAGTACCACTCATTGAGCGAGTAACTCAGGAGAACAGCGATGGTCGCGGGTAACGTCACTTCCTGTTTCCGTTTTCCGAAAACGTTCCGTTCCAAACACCGGAACTTCATCAGTGGATGCGGAAGTGATGAATGCAACCCGCAGATATACTGACCATCAAGTCATGTGGTTTACAGAACCACCAATTACCATCGATTTAAACACCAGACTCCTCCTGCCTCCGGAACGGCTAGGCGGAGATGTGTCCCCACGGGGGAAAAAAAACAGTTTGAAGATACAAAAAAGTCTTAGATGGTTGGAAGTAAATATTTACCCATACTTAAATGCAATAATACCGCAGCCATCGCTGTCCTGCTCCTACTGTAATACTTCAGCACACATAGTACCATGTCTATACATACACATTACTATGCATTATAAAATCTCTGTAATCATACCAGATATGAGACAATTACACATTCGCCTGAGGGAACATGTTAATAATATTAAAAAGGGGGCTTAGGACCCATAGTGTGTCACTACACTTCAGGAAATTTCATGACAGGAATCCTAGCTTTCTTAAATTCTGGGGAATTGAACATGTGGTTAAACATTGGAGAGGTGGCAATTACATCCGCCAGCTGAGCAGAAGGGAGTCCTTTTGGATACATCAATCCTCAGTTTTGGCTCCAACGGGGTTAAAAGTCGAATTCGACACAAACTGTTTTCTATCAGATCGATAAGGACCTGTTCCGCCCATTTTCTGCTCAGTATTATCATGTACGTTAAAGTTTTATATATATCCCTATGTATTTTAATGCATTTTTATGTATCTGGTATGATTATATAGATTTTATAATGCATAGTAATCTGTATGTATAGACATGGTGCTATGTGTGCTGAAGTATTACAGTAGGAGCAGGACAGCGATGGCCGCGGTATTATTGCATTTAAGTATGGGTAAATATTTACTTACAACCATCTAAGACTTTTTTGTATCTTCAAACGGGTTTTTTTTCCCCTCTGGGGACATGTCTCCGCCTAGCCATGCCCGCAGGAGGAGTCTGGTGATTGAATCGATGGTAATTGGTGGTTCTGTAAACCACATGACTTGATGGTTGGTATATCTGCGGGTTGTATTCGTCATGGGATGTGTACATGTCTGTATACTCTGGAAGTTTTCTCGGTGACACCCCTCTATTGGCTCTTGCTGGTCCAAGATTGGGACAACATGCTCGTACAGGCTTCTGTAATAGGAGCCTGAACATTGAGGTGAGCTGCTAGCATATGGCGGTGGATTTGCACTGAAGCACTCTTCTCATCTATTCATCTTAATGGCATGTAGGCACTGGGTGTCTTGTTGAAAGGACTTTTATTATCAGCGCTGCACTCTTTTTTATTTTTATTATCTTTGTAGGATTGGATTGAATTGTTCAGTGTTCAGCTGCTTGGTTCTGAAATTATACATGATAGCGCTGATTGATTTCTGCTAGTGGAATCAGAATTTGTATTGGATTCTGATGAGAGCTCCCCGCTGCTCTCATCAGTCATGGAGAGGATATGGAATGCCTCCTCGCTAGTATATACTCTTTTGGACATGGCTGTGTGATGGGTGGCAGGTGACGGTCACTGATGGGCTGTGTGACGGGTGGCAGGTGACGGTCACTGATGGGCTGTGCTATGGATGGCAGGTGACGTTCACTGATGGGCTGTGCGTTTGGTGGCAGGTGACTTTCACTGATGGGTGATGATGGTCACTGACGGGTAATTGGCGATGGTCACTGATGGGTGACAGGCAGTGGTCACTGATGGGTGACAGGCGGGGGTCACTGATGGGTGATTGGCGGTGGTCGCTGATGGGTGACGGGTGACTGGCGGTGGTCACTGATTGGTGACTGGTGAAGGGTGGTGGTCACTGATGGGTGAGATGTGACAGGTGGTGGTCACTGATGGGTGATGGGTAACAGGTGGTGGTCACTAATGGGTGACAGGCGGTGGTCACTGATGTGTGATGGGTGACTGGCGGTGGTCACTGATGGGTGACAGGTGATGGTCACTGATGGGTGACAGGTGGTGGTCACTGATGGGTGATGGGTAACAGGTGGTGGTCACTAATGGGTGACAGGCGGTGGTCACTGATGTGTGATGGGTGACTAGCAGTGGTCACTGATGGGTGACAGGTGGTGGTCACTGATGGGTGACGGGTGACAGGTGGTGGTCACTGATGGGTGACAGGGGGTGGTCACTGATGGGTGTCAGTCGGTGGTCACTAATGGGTGATGGGTGACAGGCCACAGTCACTGACGAGTGATGGGTGGTGGTCGCTGATGGGTGACAGGTGGTGGTCACTCATGGGTGACAGGTGGTGGTCACTGATAAGTGATGGGTGATGGGTGACAGACCACTGTCCCTGATGGGTGACAGGTGCATTAAAGGTCACTGATGGCAGTCTCTTGACAGGTGCATGCGCCGTGTGAATGGGGGAAGTACCATTTGTGATCAGCCGAGACTTTGTCACGGCCGATCACGTGGTAAACAGCCGTGCCCAATGGCTGTTCACCCCCGTCAGTGACAAGCTGTGTCCGGGGACATGCCACCACCGACAGTGCAGGGATGCACGCGGCCTATTGCGCGCATGCCCTGTTTAAACGGCCAACGTCATATAACGTCGGCCAGAACGAGAGCCGCACCGCCTCGCCGTTATTTGATGGTGGGCTGGCGGCAAGAGGTTAAAACCACTACACATAATGCAATCCTTCCAGGCTTTTTACACTGAACTCTATAAGGCAGACGCAAACACTGACTTGTCCAGTATAACTTCATTCTTGGACAATCTCCCACTTCCATTTTTAGAGGAGGGCTATCGAGACAAACTAGAGGCTTCCATCTCAGCTGAGGAAGTTTTGGAAGTCAATCTAAAAGGGGGCTCGGCCCCAGGCCCTGACGGGTTTTCCGTGCCATACTATAAAACATTTGCTGGTATTTTGGCCCCCCTACTAGCTAGCTAGGTTCTTTAACTCTAAAAAGAAGTGCAATCCACTAGATAGACATCTAAATTCAGCGTACATTTTAGTTATTCCTAAACCAGATAACGACAGGAGGAATGTGGGCAACTATAGACCCATTTCAACATGAAGATCCTGACCAAGATCCTAGCGAATCGCATTGCCTCCTTTATCAGTCTTTATATACACAAGGACCAGGTAGGCTTTATCCCTGTAAGACAGTTCCCAGACCAAGCGCACAGAGCAATTGATATAGTCTCAAATCTTCAATCAGGTTGGGATGGAGGCCCTTGCCAAGAAGGAATGTTTCTCTTACTTGATTTTCGAAAGGCCTTTGACTCAGACTCTTGGCCTTATCTTTTTGCAGTAATGCAACGTTGGGGCTTTGGTCAGAACTTCATGGAGCTTTTGAAAGCCCTGTATTCCAGACCAGAAACCAGGGTCAGAGTGCAGGGCTAGTACTCGGGACTTATTAAGTCAAGGATGCCAGCTCTCACCCTTAATATTTGCTATAGAGATTGAAACGTTAGCAATAGCTATTTGAGCCCATCCAGATATTAAGGGGGTCCAGTGTGGTCTAACGTCTCATAAGTAGAGTTGAGCGAACACCTGGAAGTTCGGGTTCTGCTGGTCCGTCCGAACTTCGGGACAAAGTCCGGGTCCGGGTCCGGACGGAACCCGAACGATCGCACGGACAACGAACCCCATTGAAATCAATGGGGACCCGAAC
>BLSH010390839.1:275283-289897 GCA_018402905.1 Glandirana rugosa | reverse complement strand
CAGGCATGGCTTGAAATCCCACAGGCACCGTGCCTGGGCCTGGGCCTGTAAAGTTTTTAGCAAGCCCAAGCTAGGCCCCGAACGATTTTTGAAATGTCCGGGTCCGGGTCCGTGCCACGGACACCCTAAAGTTCGGTACGGACCCGAACGTTACAGTCCGGGTTCGCTCAACACTACTCATAAGTGCACGCTGTTCGCTCATGATCTGCTCCTCTTTCTCACTTCCCCGGTTACTTCCCTCCCTAACATCTGTAAGCTCCTAGATGGTCTCAGGCCTTCATTTGAACCTTTCTAAATCCCAAGCATTGAATGTTTCCCTGCAGCACACAGTAGTGATGCAGATGAAACATTAATTCAAATTTGAATGGAGTAACTTGACCATCAGATACCTGGGGAAAAATCTCACTTCCAAGATTGAAGAACTATACTGGGCTAACTACTCTCCCATGTTCCACAAACTGGAATCTGACCTTAACACTTGAACGCAATTCTAATTATCCTGGATGGGTCAATTCTTCCAAATTTACTATGGTATTATCAAGCGGCTAGGCTGGCACAACTGTCCATGGTCTATTCTATATTAGAGAAGCCCGGTTGGGTGCTCATAGAGAGACAAGCAGCTCCATCATTCACACTGGACTTCCTTCTAATGGGTCCCCTAAAGAACCACTCTCTATCCCTGTGGGAAACCCTTCGAAGTGTTCTCTCTTTGGTCTCAGAAATTCAACCCCTAGCTCACATTTTCCACAATCCTCAATTCAATCCAGGCATGGACATCAGGACCTTTAAATGGTGGCTAGACAAGGGAATGCACCGTATTGGCCATTTCCTCTCCAATAACACTCAAACATTGTGTGAACAAATTAGAACTCCCTCATTGTAAAGACAGACAAAAAGACATAGCGCTCACTCATTTACAATTAAATCAATCTACGTGTATAAATATACAAATCACAATTCAGCAAAAGTCCAAATGGATGCAATGCAAAAATTACAATTCGACAAGAATCTAAAAAATATAAAAATAATAAAATTTGAAAGTATTGAGTCCATCCACCAAGTGTGAAAGAAATGTGTTTCCAAAAACGTTATCTTCATTTAAAATTAGTGCTCCACCATCTTTCGTGCTCAAGCAGTGCACACTCACCAAAAATAAAATTAATTAACGCCTTTGTTATATTGTATAACAAGTGGGACGATCCTTCTCAGATCAGACCAGTATACACTCGGACCATATAAGACATCCACTGAGTCAGAATCCCCTTATGTAATGTTCAATCAGATTCCACAATCGTAGATTGATTTAGTTGTAAATGAGTGAGTGAGTCCTTTTGTTTATCTTGCAGGTTTTACAGAATGGGGGCAGCACAACTCTATTTCTATTTGATTTTGATTTTGGATAATCACCAGTGGCGCCAATTTTGTTTCACTTTCACACAATTAGAACTCCCTGACTCTGAGAAATTTAGGTTTCACCAAATTTCTCACTTTTTATATTCACTGTGGGAAAACAAACCTGATCCCCTGACTTTCATGGACTGTGAATGTTGGAGTGGTCAGGGCACGGGGCAGAGGGGAGGCATCTCCATTATCTACTCGTCACTAGCAAGGCATACCACTAAACTTCCATACATGGAGGCATGGGAGAAAGATCTTCAAGAAGACTGGGACTTGGAGGATTGGCATAAATCCTTCTCCAGATCCTTCAAAGGAATTTTCAACTCCTCCCTAATAGAAGCAAACCTTAAGGTTATCACAAGATGGTACCTAGTCCCTACAAGGCTGGCTTCCATCTTTCCCTCCTTTTCACTGTTATGCTTCAGGGGATGTCACATGCTTGGCACGACGATACACGTTTGGTGGGAATTCCCGAAAGATTAGGGGGTTGTGGAATAAGATATTTCACCTCATCCACAAAGTCTCTGGCTACTCGGTTCCTAAGACCCCTTGCTTAGCCCTGCTTAATTTTCCCATTCCAGAAGTCCCCAAACATACCCAGAAACAAATCCTCTTTATGCTGCTAGGAGTCTATTTACTCAGTGCAACCTCGTCTTTTATATTTTATCAAAAATGTGGGTAATTTATTGTGTTTGTTTGCCCCAAAATTCACATTAGTGTGTTTTTTACTGTAATTTTGCATTTCCTAGACCTTTGCGGTAATATCATGTGACATAAAAAATTGAAACTACCACTATTTAATTCTCTAGGGAGTCTGCTTTCAGAAAATATATAATGTTTGGGGGGTTTGTGTAATCTTCAGGCATAAAATGATTTTTTAAACATACAATATCTCACAAAAGTGAATACACCCATCACATTTTTGTAAATATTTTATTATATCTTTTTATGGGACAACACTGAAGAAATTACACTTTTCTACAATGTAAAGTAGTGAGTGCACAGCTTGTATAACAGTGAAAATTTTATGTCCCCTCAAAATAATTCAACACACAGCCATTAATGTCTAAACCGCTGGCAACAAAAGTGAGTACACCCCTAAGTGAAAATGTCCAAATTGGGCCCAAAGTGTCAATATTTTGTGTGGCCACCATTATTTTCCAGAACTGCCTTAATCCTCTTGGGCATTGAATTCACCAGAGCTTCACAGGTTGCCAGTGAAGTCCACTTCCACTCCTCCATGATGATATCAAGGAGCTGGTGGATGTTAGAGACCTTGCGCCCCTCCACCTTCCGTTTGAGAATGCCCCACAGATTCTCAATAGGGTTTAGGTCTGGAGACATGCTTGGCCAGTCCATTACGTTTACCATCAACTTCTTTAGCAAGGCAGTGGTCATCTTGGAGGTGTGTTTCGGGTTGTTATGTTGGAATATTGCCCTCCGGCCCAGTCTCCGAAGGGAGGGGATCATGCTCTGCTTCAGTATGTCACAGTACATGTTGGCATTCGCGGTTCCCTCAATGAACTGTAGCTCCCCAGTGCTGGCAGCACTCATGCAGCCCCAGACCATGACTCTCCCACCACCATGCTTGACTGTAAGCAAGACACACTCGTCTTTGTACTTCTCCTGGTTGCCACCACGCACGCTTGACACCATCTAAACTAAAAAAGTTTATCTTGGTCTCATCAGACCACAGAACATGATTCCAGCAATCCATGTCCTTAGTCTGCTTGTCTTCAGCAAACTGTTTGCGGGCTTTCTTGTGCATCATCTTTAAAAGAGGCTTCCTGCTGGGACAACAGCCAGGCAGACCAATTTGATGCAGTGTGTGGCGTATGGTATGAGCATTGACAGGCTGACCCCCCCACCCCTTCAACCTCTGCAGCAATGCTGGCAACATTCATATGTCTATTTCCCAAAGACAATCTCTGGATATGACGCTGAGCACGTGCACTCAATGTCTTTGGTCGACCATGGCGAGGCCTGTTCTGAGTGGAGCCTGTCCTGTTAAACCGCTGTACGGTCTTGGCCACCATGCTGCAGCTCAGTTTCAGGGTCTTGGCAATCTTCTTATAGCCTAGGCCATCTTTATGAAGAGCGACAATTCTTTTTTTCAGATCCTCAGAGAGTTCTTTGCCAAGAAGTGCCATGTTGAACTTCCAGTGACCAGTATGAGAGAGTGAGAGCGATAACACCAAATTTAACACACCTGCTCCACATTTACACCTCAGACCTTGTAACACTAACGAGTCACTTGAAACCAGGGAGTGAAAATGGCTAATTGGGTCCAATTTGGCGTTTTCACTTAGGGGTGTACTAACTTTTGTTGCCAGCAGTTTAGACATTAATGGCTGTGTCTTGAGTTATTTTGAGGGGACAGCAACTTTACACTGTTATACTAGCTGTACACTCACTACTTTACATTGTCGCAAGTGTAATTTCTTCAGTGTCATCACATGAAAAGATATAATAAAATATTTACAAAAATGTGAGGGGTGCACTCACTTTTGTGAGATACTGTATGTGCAAAAACAGCTCTGGCAGCGAAAGGATTAATGGATAGTCTGAGTATGAATTAAACTTAAGATTTGCATGCCACATTTTCATTTTTATGCAATGAATATAGTAAGTAGCAAATTTTCCTTGTGAGAGAGCAAAACAAGTTGAATCACTTCAAGCCAGTTTGAAATGGTTGCATGACTGATTAAGAAGAGGACCTGCATACAGACTAAATTAAAAGAAATCTATCAGCACTTACAATCATTCCTCCAGTGCTGACCAGAAAACTACCATATAGTTTATGTAAATACAAGCTTTCCTATGTCCAAAATCTATGGCCAAGTCTTCTATGGTCAAGTCTGCTGATACTGTAGTTTGCCCAATGATTAGGTAGTGTATTGGGGAATAGAGGAATATGGTATTGCCGCTGGCAAAGTATTTTTAGTTCACCGACAAATTTGCCTTGAAATATTAAAAATGGCAGTCATATTCAAGCATTTTCTTGTTAGTAAATTCAACATATACAGTAACTAAACACATTCGTCTTTTTGGTACATCAGCCTGACACATTAAACTATTGGCACTCTCTATTATAAAGAGCTCAGAGACGGGTAACAAAAATAGTGAAAGGTTTGGGGGATAAAACATATCGAAAGCAACTTCAGGAACTTAATATGTACAGTCTGGAGGAAAGAAGGGAAAGGGGTGATATGATTGAAACCTTTAAATACATCAAGGGGGCGAATAGGGTTCAGGAAGGTGGTCTTTTCAATATGAAATCGAAATCAAGAAAACAGGAACATGACCTCAAACTAACTGGAGGAAAGTTCAAAACGAATCTTAGAAAGTATTATTTTAATGAAAGGGTGGTTGATGATTGGAATAAACTACCAACAGAGGTAGTGAGACAGTCAACACTAAACGGCTTCAAACATACTTGGGATAAAAATAAATATATAGCCAGACAACAAGGCTAATGAAAAAAAAAACTAAAAAAAAAAAATGGGCAGACTCGATGGACCACTTATACTTATCACTTTTCTATGTTTCTATTGATAATTAGCAATTCGTACACACAAATTAAAAGATAAGACAAATGATTGGCCCAGTTACAATTCGTATTTACAATATATGCTTAATTGAGACATTTATTTTTTATAGGTGCGGTATATTTGCATAGGTATTTCTAGAAAGCTTTGAATCTCGACTTAATAAATTATTGTTTTAAGATTTCAAAACACAGAAAATGGTCCATATCATTCAGTAATTTATACTAAATACTCCTAAAGGCTACATTTTTATGGATAATGTATGAAATGCACTATATTTACTTTCACTGAGAGCCAGCAAATTGTATAAAAAAGGTACTTTTATGTGGATTCTGACTCTCGGATTGCCTTGAAAACATGCATGATGATTTAGGCGATCTTTTAAGAATTAAAAATTCATGAAACCCTTAAATTGCAGTTCTCCATGGATCAAGAAATTTGGCACACTCATATTCATTAAAATAAAAAAAATGTGATTCACCATTTAGTAGTTTATTCGTTATGAATCACAGTTTTACTATTAAGTGTAGCAGCAAATGGCAAAGTCTAGTTAGAATAAATTACCTTTTGCTGACACATCACATCACTGGACCATAAGAGCTGGGTTAAAGTTATGTGTCTTTTATTTGCTGGACTCTTCCCAATACTGAATTGCCTATGTTGTATGGAATAATGTTTTGATGTATTTACAATCTCTTTGAAATAACGACAAAAGCATTGTTTTATGATAATTTTACCACCAGATGGTTTTCCCATATTCCATACAAGTAATTAATTTCAGTAACTTATTCCATATAGTCAAAGACACAGAAGTGTAATTATGAAATTTGCTGTGCTTTGCACCTATAGTATCCATGCTTTGAAGGGCACTTTATGCTCATGCACTGAAATTCGGGTGCCCTCGGGAACTTAAGTACCAGATTATCAGTTGTTAACATAAAGACTGTACCCCAGGAAGGATGAGCTAGGAAATTTGGAACAGGTGAGGAGAGTAGCCAATTTTTAGACTGAATGAAGATCATATCCAGCTAGGCAGAGTCAGTGCCAAAGGATGAGACAAACACATAGCTGAGAGGTGTTGCCAAAGATTGTTTCCAGAGGCAACCAGAGCCGAAAGGTAAAACTAAAACAAAGGACAAACATGTGGGCAAAATAAACAGTTGTGGCCTGTAAACACATGGGCATACTTGTCTATGCCACTACAGATGGACAGGGTGCTTGATCCTATCAAATAAATATATGCATTAAGCTTGAAAAAAACAGAAGGGAGGTCTGCAGTTTTGAGGACCCACAGAGGAAGTCAAATATCATTGGGACATAGGAAGTGGAAATCCAAGCACAGGGTGCTGATTAGAAAATATACACAGAATAGTCCTTGACACCTTCCCTCTTCAAGTATGATCCAGTTTGCATGTACAGTTCAGTCTATGTACAAAGAAAAACATTTCAAATGGTTAAGAAAAACAGCAGCAGAAATTGTTAAAAGTTTAAGGAAAGCACCAAGGCAGTCTAGCTTTTGCACTAGACTGAGTATTTTTAGTGTTTTTAGATGAGTGTTTTTAGGGCCACAACTATCAATTAGTACTAAAAGTACTTCAGTAGTGAATGTGAGTTTAAAATTATTTGTGCTTTATAATAAATAAAAAAGTGCAACAACAAAGTGCCCACTTTGCCTTTATTTACACCTCTGTAAGTAGGGACATATAGTACTTTTGCACAAGATCAGTTAATGCATTACAGAACACTGACAGAAATACATTAGGGGAAAGCTTACAATGAATTCACTTTCCTTTTTATCTGGATTATATCTAAATATAACCACACATGTTTAATTTGCCTGTTTTACTTTATTAGCTGACGTGATTTTTTTTTATAAGAAAATATCACAAAAAATATCCCTTGAATACCTAATGCAAATTGCAAGAAAACACAAAACAGTTTTATTGTGTTTTAGCCTTTTATCTTTATGACTTTTGTTTTAAATCAAAGTCTAATCTTTTTAAATCACCCTCACATTTGAAAGTAATCATCCCATCGATTTCTCATCAAGGGCTTGTATTAAACTATTTATGCCTGTCTGCATAGCATTATTTTAGATGTGATATATGTTACAGCTAGCTCTAAGTCAATGAAAATATACACCCGATTCCAGTACCTACAAGTTTTCTGTTTTTATTTAAAGATTGGCTTTCTTCAACCTCACTTGCGTTCCTCTGGGTATGCATGAGCAGCTGTGGAAAGCTGAAAGGCTAGCCAACAGATTTTTCAGCCCCCACAGATGTCAATTAGTGTCTCTTGGGCTTGTTTTGGAATCACTTGGGTGCCGAGACTTCCATGTGCTGACTTATTTGCAAAGTATGAGTTATTCACTAACTCCATTATATTAATTAGAAGATTATCAGCTCTCAGTGGTTAGCTTGTCTGCTGTAGGGAGGTTCATATGAGATGTTAATGCAAAACCAATTGAGAATGGATTCTATGACTGTATAAAACCTGCTATCTCCATTATTTCTCAAGCTGTGCATATGCTGTAAAAATCTAAATTGTTTAGCTTAGTTACAGACTAAGGTAACCTAGATAGCAGGTCAGCACAGCTGCACACAGAGATGACAACCAGCCAACAATTTATTGTTAGAGTGGGCCAGAGGTAGTGTGTCATGTAAACAGAAAAAATGTGTCACTACAGTGCAAAAAATATAGTTTTTTAAAGTGGTAGTAAACTGCAGTTTGCAAAAAAAAAATCCTGCAAAGGCCATGGCATAATGTGCTAGTATGCATTGCATATTAGCACATTATGAAATACTTACCTTAGAACAGAGCCCTCCAGTGACGTGCTGTCCCCGCTGATAGGGCTTCCATTTTCCCCGGGTCTACTGTCCGGGTTTGCGGGCTTTGGCTGTATAAGTGGCCAGGGCCACTATGACATCACTTCTGCGCATGTGCACAGGAACCCTCAGCTGCAATGTGGAGCTCTGAAGGTCCAGCATGATATGCCGTACCTTCAAAGCACATACACGGGTGACATCACTAGCTGCATCCAGTGAGAATATCTCCTAAACATTGCAAGTTTAGGAGATATTCAATGCATGCACAGGTAAGACTTATTATAGGCTTACCTTTAGGTACAAGTCCCCAAAAAAAAATACTTTACTACCACTTTAATTACTGTAAATGGTTGCTGTTTTACAAAGGTTGGAATGCTAGGTATATTCTACAAAGTACAACACATTTTAAACAAATTTTGACACACAAACAAGATCTATAAAGAGTTTGTATTTTATTTTCAATGTAACAGGGTATTTTGCACTTAGTTTTTTTGCAATTTAAATATTTCTGTCAATTTTATTATAGTATCATTTTAAAAAGCCAATTGGCTTAACTGTTTATTTCATGTTTCAAGTTCATAAAATTTATTCTAAGTAAGTTTAGAAATATTACGTCTGTACACTGGTAAGGTTAATAATCAGCTCTTAGCAATGGAAATTATCATGTTATACATTATGAGCAGGCTCCAGTCCAATTAAAGCATGAACTAATACTGGCTTCTGCCACCTAAAAGGTGGCGATGGCTAGTGGTCACAGTGGTAAACGTTAATGAGCTTGGTGCATCAAATGGCTAGTGATGCTATATAAAAAATGTTTTTGCCAAATGATATTTGGTATTGGTGATCAAATTTGGGATGGAATAGAGCAGTTTCTGAGGCTGATTTACTAAATCAGTTGAGAATCTTTGCACAATAGTTTCATAGTTAGTATGGTCAAAAAAAGAGTCCATCCAGTTCAATAAATTGCGTAAATATTCATTTCAACTATCCTATTATGTGAAAATCAAATTCCCATATACCTATTTCATCTGGGCATGATTGGAAAATGAAGTAAGTTTTCACACAGTTTATTGCATGAAGATTCTCAGCTACTTTAGCAAACCAGCCAATCTACTTTAGTAAACCAGACATGCTTATCTGCTGTACAAGTCTTTAGAGTTCAAGACTGGGCTTTTAGGAAAGGAGAGGAGCCATGGTATTTAGCTGGAAAAAAAAACCCACAGATGTGGTAAAAATGTTCATAATCTGACCAACAGTAATCATAGGAGCATGAGTGGGTTGCAGTATGGACCCCCTGTACCCACTGAGTCCAGCAATGGTTACAATAAGGCTCTATGCACACTGGACGCTCTCTGGGCTCTCTGGGTGTCAGGCAGGAGACGCTGCTTAGAAAATGTTCTTTTGCAGCGTTTATTGGTGTTGGCGTTTTTGAGCTTTTTTTTTTTTAACTTCATTAGCTTCCATTGACTACAAAAAACGCTTACCAGCGTTTATGAGCGTTTAGCTGCGTTTATCGGCGTCCAGCGTTTTTTGTGGTCAGAAGAACGACTTTTGAAAGCCAATTCAGGGCGTTCAGATAACAACCCAAAAATGCCACTGCTGTTAAACGACAATTAACGTCCATGTGTGCATGGACACATAGGATAACATAAAGGGGCGTTTTTGGGCTGTTAAAAAAAATGCCCAAATGACCAAAAAAGGTAGTTTATCAGCTAGAGTGTGCATGAGCCCTTAATTACCTCAATATTCCTGTATGGCCTTGTATTAAGGTGATTATATCAGGATCATGGCTGTCAATACAGTCATGATCCTGGTATGTTTTTTTTAAAGCTGGCAATTCTCTATCTATCTATCTATCTATCTATCTATCTATCTATCTATCTATCTATCTATCTATCTATCTATCTATCTATCTATCTATCTATCTATCTATCTATAAGCCATAAACTGATGCCTCTGGTCCCATTGGATGCACTGCACATAGTGAGAGGAACTTCCATTGTCCCTCCCTGTCTGTAAAATCAGAAATCAGAGGCGACAAGGATTTCATGACTTCCAATTTGTTCGATTGTGTACAAGCTGTTACCAGCTTGCAAACCATCCAATCAAACTCAGTTCAGTTTTATCAGATGCTTTGGAGAGTAGAGGACAGGACCTGTCACAGCCCACGCTATCGCAAGGGATGGTGTTGATCCGTTGTGATAGAAATAAAGTTGATTAAAAAAAAAAATGAATGTTACCGTGTAAAAAATGTTTTTAAACTAAAATAAATAATGAAATAAAAATATGTAACGCACCCCTGTCCACCATCCCTTGTCTGCGAATCTAAGTAATTTTCTAGCTAAAAAAATGGCGATTTTTGCATGTATGTGAGAAATGTCATAATTAGCCTGGTTTTGAAGTGGTAAAAGTAAATGATGTCCTTATGATCTTTCATCTACTTCTGAAATCAAACAATACATTCAGAGAATGTAACAGGCTTTTAACCTGTTGCCAACCAGCCGCCGCAGTCTCCAGGCCCAGGCCAATGATTTCTGGCCTGGACCTAGTGATCGGTTCTGGCGAATGTCAGACTGTCCTCTGCCTGTGTAATGTAAACACAGGCAGAGGAAGTGATGTCATCTCCCCTCATGGAGCTCTTTTCGGTTCCAGCTTGGAGACATCTACTGTGACTACAATGACACCACTACACGTATGCACACTTTTAACCTCTTGATCACCCTCTGATCACCCCCCCCCAATTTAACCCCTTCACTCACTGTCACTGTGTCATCAATTGCAGTTTTCAGATTTTTCACTGTATTGGTGTCACTTGTGACAGTAAACAGCGTTAGGGTAGTTAGTAGTAGCCCCAAGTAGGTTTAGGGTACTCCCCTATTAACCCCCTAATAAAGGTTTAACCCTCTGATTGCCCCCAGTTAACCCTTTCACCCCCTGTCACCGATGTCACTAGTATAGTGTACAGATCTATTTTCCGATCACCGTATTAGTGTCATGGGTGACGCTAGTTAGTGTCACCGTCAGTTTTTTATAGCATCAGGGTACCCTCCATATATTACCTAATAAAGGTTTAACCTCCTGATCACCCCCCAGTTAACCCTTTCACCCCCTGTCACAGTGTCACTAGTATAGTGTACAGATATTTTTTCTGATCACCGTATTGGTGTCACAGATGACATCACTTTTAGCATGAGTTAGTGATAGCGTCAATCCCAGGCAGTGTCATATTAGTGCCAGGTACTCTAACACAGTGTTTCCCAACTCCAGTCCTCAAGGCTCGCCAACAGGTCATGTTTTCAGGATTTCCCTCAGATGAATCGGCTGTGGTAATTACTAAGGCAATGAAACTGATCAAATCACCTGTGCAAAATAATGGAAATCCTGAAAATATGACCCGTTAGTGGGCCTTGAGGACTGGAGTTGAGGAACACTGCTGTAAGATGCACGCACACATTATATAGCTCCATTACTAGTATAGTGTCTGAACTGATCAATTTCTTTGATCTGATTATAACTATATGCGCGTCCCAAAAATGCGGCGTTATCAGAATCAGCCCAGACACCTGCTAGCACCTGTGTTTAGCCCCTCCGCCCAGCCCAGCCCACCCAACTGCAGTATCAATAGATCAATGTCACTTACAAAACACAGCACACATAACTGCAGTGTTAGCAGAGTCATGCTTGATCCCTGCAAACGTTAACAGTTCATTTTTTGGTAGCGATTGAAGCAGGCTCTGACAACTAAGTGTTCTTTTACATGTGAGTCGCACTAGTTGTACCTGTAAATTTAGAGGCCAAAATGTCCAAACAGAGGTACACAAGTGAAGAGACACGTTGCTGAGCATGACAGTTGAGAGTAAAGGGGAAGCCTCACTGTCAGATTCAGGCCCAGTATACAAACCTGTAGAGAGCAGCGGCACCCTGACAGATAGCTCTGATGACGGAGTAGTGGTCCCTGCTAAGGTCAGGCGTACCGACCCAATTCTTCTGTTGCTGAGGTGCAACAACCGCAGGGTTCTCATATGGAGCAGAGAGCCAGTACTAGTGCTGCTCAACCTTCTGGTGAACTGGCAAGCACCAGCGGCCTAGTACGTTCTGGTCGTAGACAAAACCAACACTGCAGTATCACTTGGTGACGTGACGAGTCCCATAAGTGCAGTTCAAGCTGGTGCGATGGCTAGCACAAGTCACAGCCACCAAGAGTTTGAACACAGGCCCGTAGAGCCCATAGTGCCCTGCACCTGTACTTCCCCCATTCACTGGCCAACCCAGAATTCAGATGGAATCAGTGGATTTTAATTCCTTTGACTTTTATTTGCTGTTTTACGTGGAAGATCTGTACAGATCTATTGTGGACCAAAGCAATATGTATGCTGATCAATTCATCGCCGCAAACCCAAATTTGACCCTTGCCAGAGAATTTGCCTGGAAACCTATTACGGTTCCAGAATTTAAGACCTTTCTAGGCCTATCCCTCCTCACGGGCATAACTTAAAAAAGTGAGTTGTGGTCATATTGGTCCACTGACCCAATTCACCATGTGCCGTGTTCTCTGCTTCCATGACCAGGACTAGATATGAGCAGATCTTGCAGTTTATGGACTTCAACAACAATGAACACTGTTGTCCTCGGGTTGACCCTGGATATGATCGGCTCCACAAAATTTGACCCCTCATACACCACTTCAACTAACAATTCGCAGCCTTGTTGTCAAGTTGTCTGCGTTGACGAGTCCCTGATTAAATTTTCTGGCCGCCTTGCTTTCAAACAGTATCTCCCCAGCAAGTGTGGCAGATATGGGGTCAAGATGTATAAGCTCTGTGACAGGGCCATGGGCTATACATATAATTTTTTGGTTCATGAGGGAAAAGATAGTCGCGTGGAGCCCCCAAACTTCTCAGACTACATAGGGAGCAGTGGCAAGATTGTTTGGGACTTGGTGTAGCCCTTATTCGGTAAGGGATACCACTTGTATGTGGACAATTTTTACACACGCATGCCACTTTTTAGACACCTTTTTGGTTGTGAAACTGGCGCATGTGGCACCATTCAATCTAATTGCCGGGGCTTCCCCAATGGCTTGTAGGTTCTCAAATTAGATGGGGGGAGAGAGCCTGCTTGAGAAGTAATAATTTTCTTGCAGTGAAGTGGAGGGACACATGGAATGTTTTTATTCTGTCCTCCATTCACGCAGACACGGCAGTCCAAATTCCAACAGCGACTAGTGTTGTTGAGAAGCCCCTCTGTGTCCACGAATGCAACCCTAACATGTGAGGGGTGGACTTCAAGGACCAGATGATGACGACGTACTTAATTGCCCGTAAGGCCAGCCGCTGGTACAAAAAAGTGTCTGTATACTTATTTCAATTGGCTCTGCTGAACGCTTATGTGCTATACAAAGCATCAGGATGAACTGGATCCTTCCTTAAATTCCAGGAAGAGATCATCACAGCCCTTCTGTTTCCAGACAGTGCTGTGGCCCAACTTCCCAATGCAAATGCAGTGAACCGGCTGCATGAGAGGCATTTTCCGGATCTCCTCCGTGGTACCTCTACACAAAAAACACTACATAGAAGATGTTGTGTCTGTAGAAAACATGGATTTAGGCATGACACACGCTTTTATTGTCCCTCCTGTCCTGACCAACCTGGTCTCTGCATTAGTGAATGTTTACATCGCTACCATACACTAGTGGACTATTAGCGTAGAGTACAGCATGGCACAGTCCTAGGGCACACTTACACATGGTCTCGAAAGATGAGATGGCCACCATCGCATTTTTAGAGACCCTAAGCTGGAATGTTTATGGTTAAAATAAAAGTGCAAAAATAAATAAAAAAAAAACAAAAAACAAAATAAAAAAAGCCAAAAATAGTTGTTGTTTTATTTTTCTTCTCTCTCTATTGTTCTCTCTCTATTGTTACTGTATTTTATGCAAATGTAAAGTTATGCACTTGGGGGCTAAGAATATGTATTCCATCGTACATACTAGGGGGAGTACAACTGGGGGAATCCATAGTGGAGAAGGATCTGAGGGTTTTGGTAGATCATAAGCTTAATAATGGCATGCAATGCCAAGCTGTGGTTTCCAAAGCAAGCAAAATCCTTTCTCGTATTAAGAGAGGTATGGACTCCAGAGATAGAGACATTATTTTGCCCCTGTACAGATCATTAGTAAGACCTCATCTGGAATTTGCAGTTCAGTTTTGGGCACCAGTTTTCAAAAAGGATATCGGGGAACTGGAGAAAGTGCAGAGAAGGGCAACCAAGCTAATAAGAGGCATGGAGGAGCTCAGCTACGAGGAAAGATTAGAGGATCTGAATTTATTCTCTCTTGAGAAGAGGAGATTAAGGGGGATATGATCAACATGTACAAGTATATAAGTGGTCCATATAGTGAACTTGGTGTTGAGTTATTTACTTTAAGGTCATCACAAAGGACAAGGGGGCACTCTTTATGTCTAGAGGAAAAAAGATTTCATCTGCAAATACGGAAAGGTTTCTTCACAGTAAGAGCTGTGAAAATGTGGAATAGACTCCCTCCAGAGGTGGTTTTGGCCAGCACGGTTGATTGCTTTAAAAAAGGCTTGGATTCTTTCCTTAATGTAAATAATATAACTGGGTACTAACATTTTTAGGTAAAGTTGATCCAGGGTGAATCCGATTGCCTCTCGGGGAATCAGGAAGGAATTTTTTCCCCGTTATAGGAAATTGGATCACGCTCTGCTGGGGTTTTTTGCCTTCCTCTGTTGCCCCTTTTTTAAGGAAGGACTAAGGGGCTCTCCGTTAGCCTAAGTGGGACCTAGTTGAAATGGATTTTTACAATCATGGGTCAATATAATA
>BLSH010390839.1:225947-265557 GCA_018402905.1 Glandirana rugosa | reverse complement strand
TAAATAACCACCCACCCACGATCTCCTCTAAAAACAAACGATCTCATGTAAAACAAACGATTCGTTTCACGGAGTATATTTTGGATTCGTTAAAAAGACAAACAATCCACCCGCAAACGTCGGTAAAAACGTTCACGTCACGTGAACGTTGACGAACACACAGTCCCTGTGATGAAATTAGCACAAGACAATCAAGTCAACCGACAAAATGTACTCTAGCAAACAAAAATCTCCTCTAGCACCCACCCACCAATAAATCCCTGTTTTTAACAGATTTTCTAAAGCTAATCTGTCCCTCACAGCAGCAGCAGCATTCTCTCCCTACAATAGTATGAGATGATTTTCTAAAGCTAATCTCTCCCTCACAGTAGCAGCAGAATCCTCTCCCTACACTAGTATGAGATGATTTTCTAAAGCTAATCTGTCCCTCACAGTAGCAGCAGCATCCTCTCCCTACACTAGTATGAGATGATGTGACATGCAGCACTATGTGACTCCAGCTTATATAGAGGCTGGGTCACATGATGCACTGGCCAATCACAGCCATGCCAATAGTAGGCATGGCTGTGATGGCTTCTAAGGGCAAACAAGTGAAACTCTTGTTGATTGGCTGCCCTGCAGCTATTCAACAGGCACGAAAAAATACCTGAACCCCGAATCCGGACTCAAATGTCCAGGTTTGGGTTCGGGACATGGACACCCTAAAGTCTGTTACGAACCCGAACTTTACAGTTCGGGTTCGCTCAACTCTACTCTTTACTGTGTTTTATTTTTAAGCATTATTTGCTTTGCAGGTACGCCATTCAGCTGCAACATGGGTTTATTTATTTTGACAGCAACAGGGTTTGCTCTCATGATATGTAAACCCATGACTCCAGTGCTGTAGGAGGTGATTTTTTAGAACGGTGCATGTATGCCTGTCTTTAGAAGTGGGTGGATGCAGGGCGGTATTCTAATGGTTGGCATACCACCGATTGATCAATATTAATGGAGGAATATGTTAGGTTCTCTTTTTTCATTTAACCCACAGGCTACATGAAAAAAAGAATGTTACAAAATATGTCCAACAAGTACCAGTGACATACTTGTGTTGATGTTGCTGGACTGTCAGTGGTTATACTGGAATGATTCCTGCAGGTTTAGGTATCTTCTTGGTATCCTTCCTTTCAGCCGGCAGTTGGCTTTCATGTAAAAGCAATCCTAGTGGCTAATTAGCCAATAGACTGCTTTTACAAGCAGATGGGGGAAACACCCCCCCTGCCATCCTCCATGGTTTTCTTAGGCTCTCCTTTCCCCCCGAGGAACCCAAGAATCCAGCCAGTGGTTCCACCAACTGACCATAGAGTTGATTTGAGATTAGAATGGCTCCAATCATCTCTATGACCTAAGAAATTGGAAGCTATGAGCATTTCATGACTTTTGTTTTGCTAGATATAAACAGCGCCATTGAGAAATTGGAAAAGCATCTTATTACACCAATCTTGGCATGGCCAGACACTTTAAGGGCTGAGGAGAGATCTAGAGTCTAATAGATCCCAATTTTTTCAAAAAAGAGTACCTGTCAATACATATTGCTAGCATAGGGCATATTTGAATTCCCTGCGATAGCAATAAAAATGATAGAAAACAAAAAAAATGAAAGTGACAGTGTAAAAATACAATAAAACAAACTGAATAATTAAAAAAAAAAATTAAAGCACCCCTGCCCCCCCATGCATGCGCACAAAGGTGAACACAAGCATTGGTCTCGTGTTGTATGTAAACAGCAATTGCACCATGCAAGTGAGGTATCACCAGGAACGTCAGATGGAGGGCAGTAATTCTAGCAGTGGACCTCCTCTGTATATCTAAAGTGGTAACCTGTAAAGGCTTTTAAAGGTTTTTAAAAATGTATATAGTTTGTTGCCGATGCGCGGGTGTGCATCATTTTAAAGTATGTTGTGTTTGGTATCTATGTACTTGGCATAAGATCATATTTTATATTTCACCAAACATTTGGGCAATATGGTGTGTGTTTGTGCATTAAAACTCAATTTTTTCCCCAAAAAAAAATCGCTCCGTAAATACTTTGTGAAAAAAAAATTGCACCACCCACCATTTTAATCTGTAGGGCCTTTGCTTTAAAAAATATAATGTTTGGGGGTTCAGAGTAATTTTCTAGCAAAAAATTGGCGGTTCAAGTGGTTAAAAGAGTGGGTAATGTATGGCATAAGCTTCTAATGTTGGGCATAAAATGCCAGGACAGTTCAACCCCCCCCCCCCCAAATGACCCCTTTTTGGAAAGTTAACACCCCAAGCTATTTGCTGAGAGGCATGCTCAGTCCATGGAATATTTTATATTTTGCCCCAAGTTTCGTGAATTTGTTTTTTTTTAACCACTTGCCGCCCGTCATATGACGTCATCCCAGAACATGTGCAGCGCTCCGATCGCAGCTTTGCCATGTTGCCAGGACACGGCCCGAACCCAATCTGTGTAAAGAGCCACAGCCACAGCTCTTTAACCATGTGATCGGCTGTGACTAATCACAGCCAGTCACATGTAAACAAGGAAGTTCTGGTAATCAGTGCTCCTCGCCTCACACTGACTGAGTGTGTGGCAAGGAGAGCCGATCAGTGGCAACTGTTCACGGGGGACATTTAGGGATGTAATAAGGGCACTGATCATCAGTGCCCTGATTACAATTACCACCACCAGAGCCAGCCATCAGTGCCCACCCCAGTGCCAGCAATCAGTGCCCACAAGTGCCTGCCAGTGCCAGCAATAAGTGCCCTCCAGTGCTAGCAATCAGTGCCCACGAGTGCCACCAATCAGTGCCCATTAGCGATGCCAGTCAGTGCTGGCTATTAATGCCACCTATCAGTGCTGCCCATCAATGCTGCCCATCAATGCCCATCAGTGCCACCCATTAATGCCTATCAGTGCCCATCAGTGCCACCTATCTGTGCCCACCAGTGCCACCCATCAGTGCCCACCAGTGCCATCTATCAGTGCCACCCATCAGTGCCACCTATCAGTGCCCATAAGTGCGACATATTAGTGCCTCCTCACCAGTGCCGCCTCATCAGTGCCCATAAGTACCACCTCATCAGTGCCCATAAGTGTCACCTCATCAGTGCCCATCAGTGAAGCCTATCAGTGCCCATCAGTACAGCCTCATCATCACACATCAGTGAAGGAGAAAATTTACAAAAAGCTACTGACAAAAAATATGAAAAACGTTTTTTGTTCAAAATTTTCGGTCTTTTTTTAAAATAAAAAACCCAGCAGTGATTAAATACCACCAAAAGAAAGCTCTACATGTGTGAAGAAAATGATAAAAGTGTCACATGGGTACAGTATTGTGTGACCGCACAATTGTCATTCAAAGTGTGACAGCGCTGAAAGCTTAAAAATGGCCTGGGCAGGAAGGGGGAGAAAGTGCCCAGTATTGAGGTGGTCAAACAAAGTTGTCACTAAATACATTTTGCTGTTTCTCCTGAGTACGGGGATACCACATGTGTGAGATTTTTTGGGAGCCTAGCTTCGTACAGGACCCCGTAAACCTATCACCGCCTTCAGAATTTCTAAGGGCGTAAAATGGTGATTTCACTTCCTCACTACCTATCACAGTATCGGAGGCCCTGAAACGTAAGATAGCACAAAACCCCCTTAAATGACCCCGTTTTGGAAAGTACACACCCCAAGCTATTTGCTGAGAGGCATGTTGAGTCCATGGAATATTTTATATTTTGCCACAAGTTTCGGGAAAATTACAATTTTTTTTTTTTTAAGTTGTCACTAAATGATATATTGCTCACACATGGCATGGGTATATGTGAAATTACACCCCAAAATACATTCTGCTGCTTTTCCTGAGTATGGGGATACCACATGTGTGAGAATTATTGGGAGTCTAACTGCATACAGAACCCCAAAAACCAATCACCGCCTTCAGGCTTTCTAAGGTCGTAAAATTGTGATTTTACTCCTTAATACCTATCCCAGTTTCAGAGGCCATGAAATGTCAAGATAGCACAAAACCCCCCAAATGACCCCATTTTGGAAAGTAGACACCTCAAGCTATTTGCTGAGAGGCATGTTGAGTCCATGGAATATTTTATATTTTGCCACAAGTTTTGGGAAAATTATTTTTTTTTTTTTACACAAAGTTGCCACTAAATGATATATTTCTCACACATGGCATGGTATGATGAAAAGTGAGGCGCCATAATGGACGGGTGATACTTGTCGCCTCGCATGTAATCACTTTGAGGCGACTAGTGAGAGTCTGACCCGGGTTTTGCCAGCCACCGTGGCAGACCTGGTTCCAGCCCAGACTTTCTGGTCCACTCAAACCCCTCTCCATCTGCATTTAATGAGCAGGAAGAGAGCAAAGGAGAGCTCTATCCTGTATCTCAGAGGGAGAAAGCTGAGTAAGCTCTGTGTGATAATTTGGACTCGAAGATCAAGGTTTGCACTGTGCTTATGTTTTGTGGGTGTTGGGGACAGTCCCACACTTTATAGTGAGGTACCCAATTGTTTAGTTTAGCGCTGGACGGCAAGGTTTTGTTTTTTGTTTTTATGTGTTTTGATCTTGCAAACCTGTGATAATAAACCTGGCAAGCCTTCAGATTTTAAAGAAACTGACCTCCATGCTGAATATTTTCCTCTGAAAAATGATCCCCATGAGCTAATCTCCCACACGTGGTGGAGTATGCGGGCAGCTTTCAGAAATAGAGGAAATGTTGAAGGCCCTGCTGTAAGCCAATGCAGCCCAACGGGAAACCAACTGCCAAGTCGCAGAAGAAACTGCAGCACAACAGGTGGCTCTACAAGTGACTATTGCAACTCAGCGAGATGTAGTGGAGGCCCTGCTGGAGTTAAAAAAGCGGCTCACACCTTCTGTGGCAGTGGAACCAAAATTGGTGCGGGCATCCTACCATCTACAGAAGACTACACCGGCGGATGACGTAGAGGTGTACCTCACAACCTTCGAGAGAGTCGCTAACTGCGAAGGGTGGCCAAATGAGCAGTGGGCAGGGCTGTTGGCCCCATTTTTGACAGGTGAGCCCCAAAAGCCCTACTTTGATCTGGAACCAGATAAGGCCCAGGACTATGGGACTCTAAAGGCAAAGATACTTGCATGCCTGGGGTCACCATGGCAATCTGCGCCCAACGCGTGCATCAGTGGACCTACCGCACCAACAAGCCACCCCGTTCGCAGATGTTCGACCTAGTTCACCTCCCCAGGAAATGGTTACAGCCGGAGACTTTGCCAGGTCCCCAGATCGTGGAGCGTGTGGTCATGGAACAGTATCTACTGGCGCTCCCTGCTGCTTTGAGGAAATGGGTCAGCCAGGGGGACCCCAAAACTGCAAGCCAACTGGTGGACCTCATGGAGAGATACACGGCTGCTGAGGACTTGTTGCGCCCATCTGCGCCCCACTCCAAGAGACCAGTCACTGCACTGCTTGACTCGGGTAGTGTGGTAACATGTGGTAACAGTCGTAGAAATTGTGTAAATCCTGCAAGGTTACACCCTGCAATGTTGGAGTCATTTGCATCCATGGGGACACCCCCGTGACTACCATATGGCGGTGGTTGAGATTGACACCCCTTGCGGTAGTATGTCTTATTCAGTGGGGGTGGTACATTCACTACTTTATGACGCCCTAGTGAACAGGGATTTTCCCAATTTTTGGAGGATATGGGAAGGCACAGGGAGTCAGGAGGATAGAGCTCCCCCTGCTGCGGAAGCACAGGACCTCTCGCCAGACCCGTTTTGCCAAAGGGAAGGGGAGACTGGTGGCAGGACTGAGGAGGGTGGAGACCCTCTTCCTTTTCCTGTACTGGCTGGGGAGCTGGAGGACCTGGAAGATAGCTCACAGCGGGAGACTAATGACCCAGACAATGTCGGACCATGATGGTGAGAGTGAACCAAGTGTGGTGCCTGACTTGGAGGTCCGGAGAGAGGACTTCTGTACAGAGCAACTACGAGATGTCACTCTCCTTAGAGCCAGAGAAAACATGAAGGTGATAGATGGGGAGCCTGTGGATCCTAATTTGGGGTTTTTTTCTCCCTACATGGCGCTTAAAAAGAATTTGTTGTATCAGGTGGGGAAATGCGGGGAGGACGAGGTGGAACAGCTAGTGGTTCCCAAACCTTTGCGCAGGATAGTGTTAGATCTGGCCCATGGGCATGTAATGGGGGGACATCTGGGTATTGATAAAACCAGGGAGAAAATAACCCAGAAATTCTTCTGGCCTTGGTTGTATGCAGACGTCAAAGAATACTGTGAATCATGCGCTGAGTGTCAAATGACAGCCCCGTCACCCCATTTTCCTAGTCCCCTTGTCCCACTTCCCATAATTGTAGTGCCATTTGAGCGAATTGGCATGGATCTTGTGGGACCAGTAGTAAAATCTTTCTGGGGACACCAGCACATCCTGGTTATCCTGGACTATACGACCTGCTATCCTGAGGCCATACCCTTGCGGAACACCTCACTAAGACTATCATCAAGGAGCATGTCCAGGTGTTTAGCCTGGTGGGGATCCCTAAAGAGATCTTGATGGATCAGGGTACCCCGTTCATGTCCAGAGTGACCAGAGAATTGTGTACAAAATTTCCCATCTCTGTTTACCACCCACAGTCTGGAAAGGTTCAACAAGACCCCCAAGAGTGCTATCTTGGCATTTCATGGCCTCCGAAACTGCGATAAGTAGTGAGGAGTGAAATCAAAAATTTACACCCTTAGAAATCCTGAAGGCGTGATAGCTTTCAGGGTCCATAACATGGCTAGGCTCCCAAAAAGTCTCACACATGTAGTATCTACATACTCAGAAGAAGCAGCAGAATGTATTTTGGGGTGTAATTCCACATATACACATGGCATGTGTGAGCAATTTATAATTTCAGTGACAACTTTTTTTTGTCATTTTTTAATCACTTGTGACAAAAAAATAAAATATTCAATGGGCTCAACATGCCTCTCAGCAAATTCCTTGGGGAGTCTAATTTCCAAAAAGGGGTAATTTTGTACTGCCCTTCCATTTTAGCACCTCAAGAAATGAGATAGGCAATCATAAACTAAAAGTTGCATAAATTCCAGAAAATGTACCCTAGTTTGTAGACACTATAACTTTTGCGCAAACGAATAAATATACGCTTATTGTATTTTTCTTTACCCAAGACATGTGGCTGAATACATTTTGGCCTAAATGTATGACTAAAATTGAGTTTATTGTATTTTTTATAACAAAAAATATCATTTTTTTTTTAAATTTGCAGTCTCTTCTTGTTTATATTGCAAAAAATAGAAATCCCAAAGGTGATCAAATACCACCAAAATAAATCTCTATTTATGGGGAAAAAAAGGATGCAAATTTAGTTTGGGCACAGCATTGCATGACCATGCAATTACCAGTTAAAGCAGCGCAGTGCCAAATTGTAAAAAGTGCTCTGGTCATTAAGTGGTTAAACAAAGGTTGATTATGTAACTATTGTTTCCTTTGGTGCCAATTTCTTTCAATGCAGAAATGTCGATGCCAATATCATCCCACCATAGGAATGTATCTTTGGTGCAGTGGATCCTGGCACAGGAGGAGAGAGTTTTCAAACAAGGAGTTAAGTTTACATAACATTACTATTTGGGGTGCGAGATGCCTTAGAATGGGGCATTGCTCTCTACACTGCACCAAATCTACTAGTACCAATCTCTTGGCAATGAAAGCTTATGTATTATTTTTAACCATAAAAACAAGATTAGATTTTAATAGACCAAATATAAACTAACCATTATTATCACAGTTTTAGGTTACATAAAAAGGTGAAAACACTTTAAACACGTATATGTATATAACAAATATATGAAGGTTGTAGAGGTTGTAATCAAATCATAGAGGTCAATATATAACTAAGAATGAGGCACACCTTGTGCAGGATGTCAAAATAAGAAACATTTTCAGGTCAATTACACTATTACAACGCACATTGGCCCAGATTGTTAATACATAGTCACACACATACATATATTATCATATATATAAATACATACATATAAATAAGTGCAACTTATCACCCATGTGAGCTAGGAAAACATTTTCATGAATATATATAGATATTATAACCCCACTTCTTTTCCATAGATCCTTAATTCTCTAATAAAGGAATTATTTACCTTAAAAAAATCTTGCTAGATAATGAGAAATGTGCTGAAAATGGTGCATTCTGTGGATAGTATACTTTAGGGCTGGAATCAAAAATACAGTTGTTAAAAAAGGAAAAATCCACTTGTGTGAAATATATATGCGTTAGATAGAAAAATGTGTTGATTTTTATGCATGTATTTTTTTTGGCACAAAGCATTCTTTTATTTATTTTTTTAAGATGTACAAATAGGTATCACACAAAGCTTTATTGAAGCTATACTGTTGGTTTTAATCTTACTGAAGAAACCTGGGTTTGACAAAACATCATATTCACCTTTAAGCAGTTTACAGGTAGAGATTTAGAGGTAGAGCTTTTGCATCAAAAGCAATTATTCCTTCTTGTGGAAAAAGTAAAGTGGGTAACAACTCCCTGGTACTGGACTGGTTGCCATTTCAAGAGCAAGAAGGTATAATTACCTGATATGCTGCTACTATTGTTGGCCACACTGGCCAGTCCTCTTCTAGCCAAGAATATTACTTATTTTCTGTATCAGTGATGAAGTATAAAGGGTAGAGATATACGAAAAATAACTTTGTACCCAGTAGCTTATCTGCTAAGCATCATAATACTTACTCTTACCAGCAGTAGGGTAATTATTCTACTATATTTCATCCTACCTTTACTATTTGTCACTGTGAACCCTCAGACGGAAAGTAGAAAATTGACCCAGTCATCCACATTAACAAAATTTTGAACTCTTTTCAGCCACACTGGTGGGTACCTAATTAAATGTATTGATCAGATACAGGCTTCTCTGTGCTCTATGCACACATAGGAGGGAAAGTAGCATGCTTGTTGAAATTCTTCTTGTGTTCTCATGTGCAAAAGACTTGTATCAGCTGCTATGACCAGGAACAATTTATTTATCTTTCATGTCAATATATCAAAAAAGGTATATCCACACTCAAATTAGCATAAAAGTGATAAGAACAACAGCTGCTAGCATTGGTACATAGAACAAAATACCACAGTTATAAATAAAATCACATAAATGCAGCACCTGTCAAATTGAAAAATCAAAAACAGTTCATATGAGGTGAAATGATACAGCACATGCACATCTCCTTGGGAGATGGAATATAGGAAATTTAGTACAGGAAGTGGTCACCCAAAGTGAAAGGATGTAAGGAAAAGCGTATTCACAACAAACGTTCAGTGAAACCACCACCGATGTTTCAATAAGCAGCTTACCAGATCATAATGGCCTCCCAACTAATGGAACGGCCAGAAGCTCACGTGGAAAGTAAGTTTCCTCAAATCCACAGGTGTGACAGCAGGATTTCAACCACAATAGATAATGTGGGTACAGGGAGCAATAATCCTTGTCTTCAGCTTTCATGTGCACTTCCTTTAATGAAGTGACAACTTTACTTCCTGGTTTTCGAATTGCCTGTGTTGAACAGCACACATGTTGTCCCCACTTGTGTCTATATCTCTCTGCAGAAACGTCCTGACATCACTGGGAGAGGGGCTCCATAGCATGGACTGTATCATTTCACCTCATATGAACTGTTTTTGATTTTTCAATTTGACAGGCGCTGCATTTATGTGATTTTATTTATCTTTCATGGCCTATTGGTCCAAATTAGTAACACACAGGAATGATGCACTATGGCAAGAAGGAGGTATGCCAATTGAAACTTATTCAGACTAGATAAAATAAGCCAATCAGTAGGCTTGTTTCACAAAGTTAACACACCAGAAGAAGGATAACTATTTTTGAATAGATTATTGATTTTTTTCAGTTCAATGAGATCTGAAATTTACAGTCACATAGCTGAAACAGCATCCAAGCAGAGGATGTAAGATCTATGTGCTCAAAAAATATCAGTTAGCTTTTAAAGCATACTGTCTACTAACTCCACTCAATAAAGAGACCAGATGTGTAATTTGGTAAATACTGCACCATGAACAATGTAACTCTCCCATCTTTATATTAGAGCACATGCTGATGTGAAAGTGGCAAAACAACGAGGAAGACAAACTTGGCTCCCAGGGATTTGTAAAGTAGGTACCACAAATTATGAGACAGCGGAAAATATCAAACATGCATTTTTGGTTATGATTACATGGCTCTGTGTCTGCTCCTAGGTCCACCTAGGGGACTTGGAGGTGGATGTGATTGCCTTTTACTCCTCTATGGGGTGGTCGATGCATGGGGATATTATTAATATGCTATGGAGGATTGGTAACATCTTGGATCATATATTCTATGTCTATGAGTTTTTTTACATTTCTATATTATCTGCTTTTCAAGATCCCTTAGCTGTACTGGCTGCGGGTGCTGTAGCATTGTATTGTTTGTGTATTGTTGTCATGGTTGTGACTATTGTTTGTATGTTAAATGTTTACAAATGCAATAAAAATAATTTTCCAAAAAAAACATAGATGTATTATAAGAAGGAGAACGAAATGTCACTGATCATTCAGATTGTGGACAAAGCTTACATTATGTCTAGCTAGCAGACAAGCCAGAAATGGCCATGATGAAAAAATGATGCTGGAGATTGAAACATTTTCTTTTTTTTTTTTTTTTTAATAGAGCTCATGGTTACAAGTATGGTACTAAAATTAGTCAGGTAAATTTAATGTTTGGGAGAAATATTGCAATTATAATATTAAAAGTTAATTTCTAAACATTTTTTTTTTCAATATTTTTTATTGCTTTTCAGCATTTTACATGTAAATGACAAAAGGTGTGTGTGCATTACAGTTGTTTGCACTTACATGGGTAAAGTAACAGTAACAGTAACAATATAAATCCTTTACTGACAAGTTAGATCATCCTTCAACAGTAGTAGCCACCTTGAAAACATCAACTAAAGCAGGGGCAGGCAACCTGCGGCCCTCCACCTGTTGCAAAACTACAAGTCCCATCATGACTCTGGGAGTAATTGTACACGTCAGCCTTGCAATGCCTCATGGGAAATGTAGTTCTACAATAGCTGGAGGGCCGCAGGTTGCCTACCCCTGAACTAAAGGGTTGTGACATTGAGTTCCAAATGATGTCAATACATTTATTGTTTGTCTATTTCTGTGTCCTAAACAACAGGTATTTGTAATGGAAATAATCGCCTGTGTCATATGATTTTTTCACAAAGTGTGAGTATTGCTATCATACCATGCCTGTCATTGTATTGTTTGTGTACTCTGAGAGTGTGAACATGCGTTCATACATTCCATGTGTCTGTACCATTGATATTACATCTTTTAGAGTAGGGGGATTGGGTGATTTCCATCCGCAAGTTATGTTTAATCTTGCTGCCAGTAAGATGTGAGTAATTATACATCTTGACTGTGTTGGAATGTCCTCCATCCCTATGTTTAGAATGACTAGTTCCGGGGTTGGTGTTAAATTTATCCTGCAGACTTTGCTTATGAGTGCAAAGACCTGGTTCCAAAATGTCCTGATACAATGCACTTCCAAAGGATATGCAAGAGGCTCCCAATTGAGCCGCAACTCCTCCAGCAAAAAGGAGTGCTGTTTGGGGTGAATTTTATGTATCCTTGATGGTGTAAGATACCATCTGTGATTTATTTTTAACCCCAGTTCCCTTAACTTCGATGCTTTGGTAGCTTTGTATATGCTAGCGAATGCAGTGGTCCACTGGCTTTCTGAGAAGTCCTGACCTTATTCACTTTCCCATAGCCTTAATGGGAGGAGTTTGTTGTAGTGTTTTTTGCCCCCTAGAAGGTTGTAAAATATTGTGATGCCCTTAATGTTATTTCGGTCTGTTGAAAGGTATAGTCCAATTTCCTTATGTACTGAGATTTGGAGGTGTTTATTCTTTAACAGGCAGTACGTCAGTTGTATGTACAGTGGGACAAAAAAGTATTTAGTCAGCCACCAATTGTGCAAGTTCTCCCACTTAAAAAGATGAGAGAGGCCTGTAATTTTCATCATAGGTACACTTCAACTATGAGAGACAGAATGAGAAAACAAAATCCAGAAAATCACATTGTCTGATTTTTAAAGAATTTATTTGCAAATTATGGTGGAAAATAAGTATTTGGTCACCTACAAAAAAGCAAGATTTCTGGCTCTCACAGACCTGTAACTTCTTCTTTAAGAGGCTCCTCTGTCCTCCGCTCGTTACCTGTATTAATGGCACCTGTTTGAACTAGTTATCAGTATAAAAGACACCTGTCCACAACCTCAGTCAGACTCCAAACTCCACTATGGCCAAGACCAAAGAGCTGTCAAAGGACACCAGAAACAAAATTGTAGACCTGCACCAGGCTGGGAAGACAGAATCTGCAATAGGTAAGCAGAAATCAACTGTGGGAGCAATTATTAGAAAATGGAAGACATACAAGGCCACTGATAATCTCTCTTGATCTGGGGCTCCACGCAAGATCTCACCCTGTGGGGTCAAAATGATCACAAGAACGGTGAGCAAAAATCCCAGAACCACACGGGGGGGGCCTAGTGAATGACCTGCAGAGAGCTAGGACCAAAGTAACAAAGGCTACCATCAGTAACACACTACGTCGCCAGGGACTCAAATCCTGCAGTGCCAGACATGTCCCCCTGCTTAAGCCAGTACATGTCCAGGCCCGTCTGAAGTTTGCTAGAGAGCATTTGGATGATCCAGAAGAGGATTGGGAGAATGTCATATGGTCAGAGGAAACCAAAATAGAACTTTTTGGTAAAAACTCAACTTCTTGTGTTTGGAGGAGAAAGAATGCTGAGTTGCATCCAAAGAACACCATACCTACTGTGAAGCATGGGGGTGAAAACATCATGCTTTGGGGCTGTTTTTCTGCAAAGGGACCATGACGACTGATTCGTGTAAAGGAAAGAATGAATGGGGCCATGTATCGTGAGATTTTGAGTAAAAACCTCCTTCCATCAGCAAGGGCATTGAAGATGAAACGTGGCTGGGTCTTTCAGCATGAAAATGATCCCAAACACACCGCCCGGGCAATGAAGGAGTGGCTTCGTAAGAAGCATTTCAAGGTCCTGGAGTGGCCTAGCCAGTCTCCAGATCTCAACCCCATAGAAAATCTTTGGAGGGATTTGAAAATCCGTCTTGCCCAGCGACAGCTCCAAAACATCACTGCTGTAGAGGAGATCTGCATGGAGCAATGGGCCAAACTACCAGCAACAGTGTGTAAAAACCTTGTGGAGACTTACAGAAAACGTTTGACCTCTGTCTTTGCCAACAAAGGGTATATAACAAAGTATTGAGATGAACTTTTGTTATTGATCAAATACTCATTTTCCACCATAATTTGCAAATAAATTATTTAAAAATCAGACAATGTGATTTTCTGTTTTTTTTTTTCTCATTCTGTCTCTCATAGTTGAAGTGTACCTATGATGAAATGTACAGACCTCTCTAATCTTTTTAAGTGGTAGAACTTGCACAATTGGTGGCTGACTAAATACTTTTTTGCCCCACTGTACCTATAGTATTCTGAGATAGAAAAATTTTCTAAAGAGGACCTATAGCATTTGTATTCTTTTTTAGATATGCATGTGAGAAAGATCAGCTAAACTAAAAACAAAAGTGTGTTATAAAAAATATTAGATGCAGCATAAGATGATGAATACACTTACAATATGCCTGGTGGCCTGATATAATGTCTACTTTGCCAAGGCTATAAATGTCCTTATTGAATTCAGAGCAGTATTTTTGTTCATGGCCTTGCTTAGTTGTTTGATAATAATAACATATGCCTTACTAAAGCATATTTCCACTTTTGCAGCCAAACTGAGATAACACCTGCTTATTTTTGTTACATGTTCCCCTTACTGTAGCGTAAAAAAATAAAAAAAATGCTGCTTAATTTTTAAATTTATTTTTACTTGCTTAGAAAACCTAACAAAAGGTTACAATTTTAGAAACTGCTCTCCTGCATTGTATGTTAATTAGGGCTAGTGTGGGGGCAAAGACACTTGAGACTGTCTATATTTTTTTTAGAACCAGCCAGGACACCTTCTCTTTAGAAACATTTAAACAGTAAGAAATATTGTGATTATGAACACGTAAAAAATATATAGCAGGATCTTCTCAAATTTGACTGCAAAAGTTGAAATACATGTTAATTGCTTCGGCCACTGCACTTAACCACTTGCCGACCACCAACCGCAGGTTGACGGCGACAAGGTGGCTCGATATCGCAAACCGCCGTCATGTGACGGCGGCTGCGATATCATGCACTGTGAGCGCGCGCGCTGCCGGAGGCGCGCCCACGTGCTCACTGTGTTCAGGGAGCAGGTGCAGCAGACTCGATTTCCGCCGGCTACCCACGATGCCCCCCCGCAGTGAAAGAATGGAGGTCCATGTAAGTAAACACGGATCTCCGTTCTGTGAGAGGGGGAAGGGCTGTGATCACAGCCTTCCTCTACATGGAAGCCGTGATCACTCCCCTTCCCCTGCCAGTCAAACAGCAACACAGTTAGAACACACCCAGGGAACACAGTTAACCCTTAAGCATCCCCTTAAGCGCCCCCAGGTTAACCCCTTCACTGCCAATGGCATTTACACAGTAATCAGTGCATTTTTATAGCACTGATCGCTGTATAAATGCCAATGGTCCAAAAAAAGTGTCAAAATGCTCCTTCATGTCCGCCCCAATATCGCAGTTCCGCTAAAAATCACAGATCGCCGCCATTACTAGTAAAAAAAAAATAAAAACCCCAGAAATTAATTCTCATCGTCCGTAAACGCGGCAACTTTTGCGCAAACCAATCAATAAACACTGATTGCGATTTTTTTTATCACAAATATGAGGAAGAACATAAATCAGCCAAAACCGTTGCAAAAAAATTTTTTTATATTTTTTTTTTTTTTGGATTTGTATTTTAGCAAAAAGTTAGAAATTTGTGTTTTTTTGCAAAATTCTCGCTCTTCTTTTGTTTATAGCGGCGATCAGAAATGATGCAGTGGTGATCAAATACCACCAAAAGAAAGCTCTATTTGTGGGAAAAAAGGGCGTAAATTTCTTTTGGGCACAATGTCGCAAGACCGCGCAATTGTCAGTTAAAGCGACGCAGTGCCGAATCGCAAAAAGTGCTCTGGTCCTAAAGTGTGAATCCTTCCGGGGCTGAAGTGGTTAAATGGCCAGGTGGGAGCTTTGCAGTTCTGAGTGGACGTACCCGTACATCACTCAGAACCAGGGCGCATGTGGACCCCTGGACACAGGGCATCACCGCACTGCAGAAGGGCTCTGCAATTGACTCTTCTGATCACTTGATGGCTGTGTCCAATCACAGCCATCATGTAATGTAAACAGAGCTGCCTGTCAGTTCATGGACTCCTCACACAGAGCCTTTCAGTGAGAAGAAGGAGGGCTGATCTGTGTTGCCAGCCGGGGTCATTGGGTTTATGCCATTTTTACTTCTTTACACACACTGATCACCCAGCAACTGTCCCCACACAGTGTCTTGTCACAGTGATCAACATCTGTCACACAGTACCAACACATCTGTACCAGTGATCAACATCTGTCACACGGTACCAGCACATCTGTTTTTTGGCGCGTTTTTGGGGGGATATATGGAGGCATCCATACACCATCCAGCCGCTGCAGCCGCTGGGAACACCAAAGGGGATAGATCATGGTAAGCTTGGCCGCAAAACTTCAATAAGTAATACTCTTTACTTTTCATATGGGATACGTATTGACTCCCTTACTTCTGAAAAACATTAGGTTCCTGATAGAATCCATCTCAGACTTTTTCCTGACTCCGCACCAGTCAAACATTATTAAGAGAGTGTGTACCTGCTTTTGGGATAATCTCTTAAACTATCAGGTGAGCTCCAATATGATTTGCAATGTAAACATGCTGTATAGCTACAAGCACAGAGCGATGTTAAACATAGATCGCTACTGAGCTTCATATATCATTTCTAGGTCCGGCTTCCCCTCTCTACCATTGATTGTTGGAAACATACTTTACAGCGGCTAGTGATGGTACCATTTTTAACCAGGTAATAAATGTCATGGAGTTAATAAATTCCATGACTCAACTTGGGATTATATATAAAAGGGGCATTTAGTACTGGCAATGAATATATACTATGGTATCTTTTATTTGAACTATATTTAAATAATACCCTGATACATGGGTACCCTGGGAGTTGTGTTTGCTAAAGTTCAAACAGTATAATCTATTATTATCTCCTACCCTGTATGGTGCCCCCCAATCCCAGTGCTTTGAGGTCTCCACATCCGCCGAGGGAGTTGTGGCCCCCTATCCATGAACAAAGTGACATCTGGTAAGGGGACCTCTGGGGCAGCCTTCCCCCTAGTGACAGTTACATGTACCATAGGCTTATAGGCTGTATTGTTACGTGATCTACACTTATGGAATTGTATTATGAATGCCTAATTTTATGATCTTGTTACTACTACTGCAGTATCTATGTAGACTTTGAATGTACAGAATACATGCACCCTCCTGTAAGAGACTCCTGAGGAAGCGGGGATACTCTGTTAAGTCCGCAAAACATGTTGAGTTCACAGGAATTTGTATAAGTATACTGAAACAGTGTATGCAGGGATGCTTTTCGAATGTCACTGTATGATGTGATTTAAAGAAAAATAATTTTATCTTATATTACTGTATGTACAGTTGTATCCAATCTTCCTTTTAAGGATTATAAATAAAGATATACAATTTTATAAACCTTTATTGTTTATGAATTCATACGGTACCATGAAAATCCAAAAATCTGCCTCAAATAGCGGTGAGCTTCAGCCACTCGTTTCCCTTTCTACTTTATATTAGTAAATGTGGATGAAGGTACTAGCTATATCAATTGATATCCCAGGCACTTTATGTAACATAAGGCATAACACACCTAGAGGCAATACTGTTATATGTGCCTTTTGTAAACTAATTTTATGCAAAGTTATTGTTGGGTTACCCAGCTATTCTGTGCTAAGGTTTCCCTGAGTTGTATCTCCCCATTGCGGGGTCAGTTACAGACGTTAAAATGGATCTTCATGGTACCGCATGGTCCAGCTTCATGTCTCAGAGAGAAACAGGATGTATAAAAAATATCAGGAAAAGTGATGAATGATGAATTGGCTATGTATTTAGGAAAAATTAAAATACTACTCAAAAGGAAATCACATTTACATTGGCATATAGAATTCTTTCATAGATATATTAAGGAATACGTAAACCCTCAGGGTCTACGCCTCCATACTTTTTCTACTATTAAAAACCCCACAGAAGAGTTCAAGAAACTATGGGAAAATGCCCTAACTCAATGCAGTAAGGAATTAATGTCCTTACTGGTTAACCAATACACTAAGGATATGGAACTCCTGGATGGAGAAATAGCAGCTCTAAACTAACAATATAAACAAGTTCTGGAACTCCCAAGTTTCCCCCCCAAATGGAGGGAGATCAGGGAAAACCTAGAAAACATGAACAAAGAAATTGTCACTAAAAAACAAAAAAGTTTAATCTAGATAAACTAGCCTTTTCAGAAGGGTATGCATACAAATGGATTGGTAGAAACCCTAACAGAAAGTGTGGGAAACACTATGCTCACATGCACTCTCAAATTGAGGACACTACAGAATCAGACTCCTCCACCACTACTTCTATTTCTTCACAGGTCCACTCTCGATTATCTAATCAATCGTCACGAGCACGCTTACTAAAACGTTCACATAATCCGGGTAACGGACACTCACCTACTGACACGGATAAAAAACGTTCAAACACTCCGTCTCGCACAGGGGATCAGGGTACAGGTAAAACCAACTTAACCCCAGCACTACATAACTTATTAAACAGAGGTACTACGATTGTACCCGCCAACACCAAACCTTCGATGGAAGGGGATTTTTTAGATCCAACCATGGCCTTGGCAGAGGCCAAGGTTCAAAGCAACTCAAACACATATGTAGTAATGACACCACAACCACCTGGGACACCAGCACCTCAGAGCTCAATATAGTGAATCTAGCTAATTATGGTTTAACCCCGGCTCAAACATCAGTATTACGCCTGGGACTGGGTTTTTGCCCATCGCAAGAGATTGATATATTTGAAACAATTAAAGACTTATACTTGTTTGCTAGGAGACTCACATATAAGTATATGTTTGATTCGGAATGGAAAAATAAATCTCTGAAAAGCTAAAGGGTCTTACAATGAAAGACTATAGGGCTCTGAAGGATGTGATGATTCTATATGATGAGGGTGCAATAGATTTTGATCCCCCCGTCGAGACAGTATGTAACGAGACTTCTGAAAACACACGTCCCTTAGATAAATTTAAACCCAAATCATGTCACTTCCCTAAGTTATCTACCTCTCCCAATGTATGGATGTTCCTACAGAAAACCGTCCGGGACCTGAAGAGGTATCTTCTCTTTCTCTTCCTACAAATCTAACCGATGAACAAGCAATGGCGGTCAAGCAACTTAAAACACAGACCCAAATAGTTATTAAACCCTCAGATAAGGGTGGCAACATCGTTCTGACGTCCCACCCACAATACCAACAAATGTGCTACAAGTTATTAAATAACAAACAATGGTACAAACCCATTAATGCGGAACTTATTGCGTCTTATGCAAGAGAGTTCACGATACTTTGTACCCAAGCACATTCAAAAGGGCTAATTGACAAGGACACTTTGAATTATCTGATCAATCCCCACCCCAGGATCCCTACATTCTATGCATTGCCTAAGATTCATAAAAGCCAGACCTGTCCACCAGGGAGACCAATTGTCTCGGGGATAGGTTCGCTTACTGAAGGAGCAAGCAGATTTGTGGACTCAGTATTACTACCCCACGTAACTAGTCTTCCCTCTTTCATTAAAGATAGACCTGACCTGTTGCTACATGTCGAGGGGATCCATGTTCTCCCAGACGCCCTACTTGTTGCTATTGATATAGATGCACTATATTCAAGTATTCCGCACGAGTGGGGCGCCCGGATGATTGGATCCTTCCTCATGGAGGAAGACAGGTCCTTGTGGACATTTAATCAATTCATATTGGATTTGCTTAAATCCTAACAAAGAATTATTTTGGATTCATGGAACAGTACAGGGAGTAGCAATGGGCACGTGCTGTGCTCCTTCGTATGCGAATCTCTATTTGGGAGGATGGTCAAGAGAAATTTTTTCAAGTGAGGAATATGCCGGGAGGCTTCCCTTTATTCTATGCTGGTATCATTTTATAGGCGACCTACTGGTTATCTGGACAGGGTCGGAGAAAGAATTAGCTACTTTTTTAAAACAACTAAATTCAAACAGATACAACCTGACCTTTACACATACGATCAGCTGCACACAGATCTCCTTACTCGACCTGAACATTCAAATAGATGCTGAGGGATATGTAGGATCAGACCTCTTCCGAAAGCCAAGCGCGGGCAACACATTGCTCCATGCAAGTAGCTTACACCCAGAATCACTAGTAAGCAGCATACCATATGCCCAATACCTCCGCTTAAGGAGCAATTGTACCTTAGATTTGGATTTTAAAAAACAGGCAGATGCTTTAAGAACTAGACTTCTTGCTAGAGGCTATTCAAAAACACTCTTAAGACATGCATTTAACAGGGCCAAGGGGAAGACCAGAGGTACAATACTTTACAACCTAACCCCTAAAAAGCAACGGGAGACAGTAGGACTAATCACAAAATTTTCCAGCAATGAACCTCAATTACGTTCACTTATTTTAAAAAACTGGCATTTCCTTACTGAGGATTACACCTTATCCAAGTATGTAAAAAATACTCCAGAAATCATCTTTAGAAGAGCTAATACCCTAAGAGATCTCTTTACCTTCAGCCATTATAGACCAGACATGATCATAAACCCCAAACCGAAGGGTACCTATCGCTGTGGACAATGCCCCAAATGCCCATGGGTATAGGAAGGTACTAGCATATGTTTACCAAATGGACAATGGTTTAAATCCAATGAGTCTGAGATTGCTCCACACGGGGGGTCATCTATCTGATGACCTGCCGGTGTGGGGCATTCTATATTGGGAAAACAAAAAGGGAACTGGGCCAAAGAATTGGAGACCACAAGTATCTTTTTGATGGAGGAAAAATCTTAACACCCATCACTAGACATATTGGTTTACATCACAGATACTATATAGGTATGGTCTCCTTCTTTGTCCTAGAAAAAATAACACCCGATCCCAGAGGTGGGAATTGGGATCGGCGGATTCTTCAACGTGAAGCTCTTTGGATAGAGTGCCTTAATGCCCTAACCCCTCCAGGCTTGAATGAGGTAAACTCATACAAGCCTTTTCTGTAGTCAGTAGAATAATCACAAAACCTACAAAGAGCCTATCTCTAGCCCTTTAAGTGATATTGAGGAATGCCTATGCTTGGATTGGTCTGTTAGTTGTGTTTAGCCTATTCTTGTACTTTAGTTTTAGCAATTTTTCATCCTATCCTGATGTAACTGACTCAGGTGGGGAGCTTCTTGGATAGCCTTGGCGGGTAACATGTTGAATTCTATGTAATTCAATATATCTGTTTTTTGTAATATGTATTTTATTCCTTTGTATCTCATATTATTACTGTTGATACTCATATTAATACTGTTTTTCTGTCACTGGGTGCTGACTGCCTCTGTGTTTCTCTGATTCCATTGTCCTGGATATATTACCCATACCTTGCTATATGCACGCTGGGTCAGATGTGGTAACTACAGCCCTCTTCCATCATGGCTGCTGCTCCATCCTCCAGGCATAGTCATGTGTCTGGTGGTGGGGCGTGACTTCCCAGTGGATGTGCGGCTCTCTGGGGAAAGGGCAAGGACCTATCCATCCCCCCGCCAGGTGCCTTTGGACACGTGTCCTATGACGCGATTGTCCGAAATAGGCATTGCGCATGCGTGGCTAGCACCTCAGGGCCGGGCCTAGTGACGCCGCACGCCAATTGCCGGTGTGGCGTCGCCGGATAGAGAGGTTTTTTTGCCGCGTTTTTGGGGGGATATATGGAGGCATCCATACACCATCCAGCCGCTGGGAACACCAAAGGGGATAGATCATGATAAGCTTGGCCACAAAACTTCAATAAGTAATACTCTTTACTTTTCATATGGGATACGTATTGACTCCCTTACTTCTGAAAAACATTAGGTTCCGGATAGAATCCATCTCTGACTTTTTCTTGACTCAGCACCAGTCAAACATTATTAAGAGAGTGTGTACCTGCTTTTGGTGAGCTCCAATATGATTTGCAATGCAAACACACTGTATAGCTACAAGCACAGAGCTATGTTAAACATAGATCGCTACTGAGCTTCATATATTATTTCTAGGTCCGGCTTCCCCTCTCTACCATTGATTGTTGGAAACATACTTTACAGCGGCTAGTGATGGTACCATTTTTAACCAGGTAATAAATGTCATGGAGTTACTAAATTCCGTGACTCAACTTGGGATTATATATAAAAGGGGTATTTAGTACTAGCAATGAATATATACTATGGTATCTTTTATTTGAACTATATTTAAATAATACCCTGATACATGGGTACCCTGGGAGTTGTGTTTGCTAAAGTTCAAACAGTATAATCTATTATTATCTCCTACACTGTATAGGGCCCCCCGATCCCAGTGCTTTGACGTCTCCACATCCGCCGGGGGAGTTGTGGCCCCCTATCCATGAACACAGTGACATCTGGTAAGGGGACCTCTGGGGCAGCCTTCCCCCTAGTGACAGTTACATGTACCATAGGCTTATAGGCTGTATTGTTACGTGATCTACACTTATGGAATTGTATTATGAATGCCTAATTTTATAATCTTGTTACTACTATTGCAGTATCGATGCAGACTTTGAATGTACAGAATACATGCACCCTCCTGTAAGAGACTCCTGAGGAAGCGGAGATAGTGTGTTAAATCCACGAAACATGTTGAGTTTACAGGAATTTGTATAAGTATACTGAAACAGTGTATGCAGGGATGCTTTTCGAATGTCACTGTATGATGTGATTTAAAGAAAAATAATTTTATCTTATATTACTGTACATACAGTTGTATCCAATCTTCCTTTTAAGGATTATAAATAAAGATATACAATTTTATAAACCTTTATTGTTTATGAATTCATACAGTACCATGAAAATCCAAAAATCTGCCTCAAATAGCGGTGAGCTTCAGCCACTCGTTTCCCCTTCTACTTTATACCAGCACATCTGTACCAGGGATCAACATCTGTCACACGGTACCAGTATATCTGTACCAGGGATCAACATCTGTCACACGATACCAGTGTCAAATCCACATCTGCAAAATAGATCAACATCTGTCACGTGGTACCAGTGTCAAATCCACATCTGTACCAGGGATCAACATCTGTCACACAGTACCAATATATCTGTACCAGGGATCAACATCTGTCACACGGTACCAGTGTCAAATCCACATCTGCACCAGGGATCAACATCTGTCACACGGTACCAGTGTCAAATCCACATTTGTACCGGGAATTCACATTTATACCAAGAATCAAATGCAGCAGCAACATGTTTAAAAAAATTATACAGAGGTTTTCCAGATACTGAGTATGATGGATGAGAGTAGTGGGGAACTCTCTCCATCATACTAAGATAGTGAGTATAAACAAATTGAAGAGAAGGAAAAAGAAAGAGGTGGTGTGGCGCTGCTTAAATAAATACTAAAAGATATATATATATTAAATAAATAAATGTGTGCAGGCTGCTGCCCCCACTTAAAACCAGTTGAGGACTAGTTATGGTATAGATGCGGTGAAAATTAGTGGGATTGGCGCTGCCAGATAACTAAGGATGCTCCAAATGAAAATCATGAACAATTAAAAATAGGTGATAAATTAAGGTGGGTGAATATGACCAGACAAATGTGTGAAAGGTTAGTTTTGATTATAGAGCCACCTGGTGGCAAACGAAAAGAAAGATTGGTCTGGTGAAAGTGCTTGTGCAAAGAGTTTATGTGAAACCCAACCGGATAGGTGTCCGGGTGTACGTCCCAGTGCAAGTGGTAGCACGGGAACCTCTGATAATACAAAACCTTTGGTTGGGTTTCACATAAACCCGGTTGGGTTTCACATAAACTCTTTGCACAAGCACTTTCACCAGACCAATCTATCTTTTCGTTTGCCACCAGATGGCTCAATAATTAAAACTACCCTTTCAAACATTTGTCTGGTCATATTCACCCACCTTAATTTATCACCTATTTTTTAATTGTTCATGATTTTCATTTAAAGTAACCTTAGTTATCTGGCAGCCCCAATCCCACTAATTTTCACCGCATCTATGAACTAATTGAAAGCAGTAGATCAGCAATGGATTCTGAGGAACAGAGAGCCCAAACAAAGAGGTTCGGGAGATCTGAGGAGGAACAGGCATCCACCAGTAGTGCTATAAATCCTGTTGCAGTGGTGAATACAAGTAGGGCAGCACTCCATGATAATAGGCAGGCATCCACCAGTAGCGCTGCAAATCCTGGTGTAGTGGCGAGTACAAGCAGGGCAGCATTCCTAGATGACAGGCTAGGAGCTAGTAAAGGTGTGTCCCGTCCACAACAATGAGGTAGGACCCATAATATCCTCCCAGATGTACTTTTATATCCCACATGGCTGCCCACTTATTCAGCAGAACCTACAATTCCCCCTTTTACAGCGCAACCAGGTCCTTACATTCAAACACAAAATGTTACCTCTATTTATATTTTTCATTTATTTTTTACTGATGATCTGGTAAATTACATTGTGAAGCAGTTTAATCTGTATGCCAGCCAACATATTGCCAGCAATCCTAATCCCTCACATGCCCGCCCATTTGTGTGGAAACGCTTCACCGTGGAGAAATGTAAAACTTTTTCTTGGGCTAACATTGAACATGGGACTGACAAAAAAAATGAAGTCCATGCCTACTGGTCTACCCAACCTATACATCATATGCCAGTCTATTATTCTTTTCTGCCCAGAACACGCTACAAGATCATAATTAGGTTCTTACAATTCAATAATAATACCCAGTGCCCTCCTCTAAATCATTCTGGTTATGACAAACTGTGAAAAATGTGGCCACTAATCAACTTTTTTTGCTGTAGCTTCAAGGAAATGTTTAATCCCAACAAAAAAAATTTGTGTGGATGAATCCCTAGTCCACTTCACCGGAAGGCTTGGTATTAAACAGTATATCCCTAATAAACAGTCAAAAAGGTGGGGTAAAAGGTATGCGACAGGACCACGTGATATACCTATAACTTCAAAATTTATGAAGGAAAGGACAGCCAGCTAGACCTCCATGAATGCTCTACTTATATTGGGCCAAGTGGAAAAATGGTTTGGCAATTGTTCGAGAAGGGTTACCTGTGTGTCGATAATTTCTACACAAGTCTCCCACTATTCCACAATCTCTATCATTTCTAAGTGCACACAAAGGTCCCTAACCTACCTTAAACACCAAGAGGACATTGTTACAGCCCTTCTCTATCTGCATGGCCATGACCCTTAACAAATTCGCTCTGATTCATTGACCAGACTCCATGAAAGGCATTTCCCCGATATCCTCCATCTTACCCAAACAGACGGCAAACCCAAAAGAAGGTATCATGTATGTTTCAGTGATGGAATTCGCTGTGAAACCCAATACTACTGTCCCCAATGTCCCTTTCAGCCAGGCCTCTGTATTGGAGAGTGCTTCCAGATCGATCACACACCACTATACTATTAGTGAAGTATATGTGAAGTGAAGATATTTTTCCAGTGTCCACTGTCTGCTATTTCCCTGTAATATCTGGACTGTTTATTGACGATGCCTCTGCCTGCTGTTTCAACTATAAACCACATTTCTGCCTTCCGCGTGAATTGACCTCGGCCTGTTAATCGACCATGCTTTTTGCCTGCCTCCTGAAGTGATCTTTTGCCCTGCAACTGTATTAGTGGAATTCAAAACAACACAGGGGTCTCACATATGTGAGGGGCTCCAGAATAGCTTTTCAGAGTGGAGAAAACTAAGTTTTTGTCTTTCTCCGGGTTTTGCATTTCTCAAATTAAGGTCTGCAGACCCAGAGGCTTCAAAGAGATTTGGGTGAGAAGAAGCCTCTACCCCTGTGTTCAGGTCTTATCTGACCGAGTCCCTAAGCCTGATGTTTCTGCCTGCTGCCACCTGACCCTGGCTTGTTATTCAACCATGCTTCTGCCTGGAACCTGAACTGAGCATGCCTTTGCCTGTTACCTGTACTGCCTACTTATGGCTGTGCTGACCTGGACTGATCTCTGTCTCCTCTGTGGACCACTACACTACTAAAACCACAGGTACTCTTTTGTTTACCCTTTACTCAGAAGAATGTATTTTGGGATGTAATTCTTGGTATGTACATGCTATGTGTTAGAAGCCTGAAGGTGCTACATGGATGTCGGGCAACTGCATATGGTCAGGCTGTGGAAAAGTATCACACATGTGGCATCGCCATACTCAGGAGGAGTAGCAGAATGTATTTTGGGGTGCAATTATTGGCATGTACAGTAACTCACAAAAGTGAGTACACCCTTCACATTTTTGTAAATATTTTATTATACCTTTTCATGTTTCAACACTGAAGAATTGGCACTTTGCTACAATGTAAAGTAGTGAGTTTACAACTTGTATAACAGTGTAAATTTGCTGTCCCCTCAAAATAACTCAACACACAGCCATTAATGTCTAAACCTCTGGCAACAAAAGCGAGTACACCTCTAAGTGAAAATGTCCAAATTGGGCCCAATTAACCATTTTCCTTCCCCGGTTCATGTGACTTGTTAGTGTTACAAGGTCTCAGGTGTGAATGGGGAGCAGGTGTGTTAAATTTGGTGGTATCGCTCTCACTCTCTCATGCTGGTTACTGGAAGTCCAACATGGCACCTCATGACAAAGTACTCTCTGAGGATCTGAAAAAATGAATTGCAGCACGGTGGCCAAGACCATACAGCGGTTTAACAGAACAGGTTCCACTCAGAACAGGCCTTGCCATGGTCAACCAATGAAGTTGAGTGAGTGCTCTTCTAAAGATGGTGCATAAGAAAGCCCGCAAACAGTTTGCTTAAGACAAGCAGACTAAGGACATGGATTACTGTCCTGTGGTCTGATGAGACCAAGATGAACTTATTTGGTTCAGATGGTGTCAAGCATGTGTGGCGGCAACCAGGTGAGGAGTACAAAGACAAGTGTGTCTAGCCTACAGTCGAGCATAGCGGTGGAAGTGTCATGGTCTGGGGCTGCATGAGTGCTGCCAGCACTGGGGAGCTACAGTTCATTGAGGGAACCATGAATGCCAACATGTACTGTGACATACCGATGCAGAACACGATCTCCTACCTTCAGAAACTGGGCCACAGGGCAGTATTCCAACATGATAACGAACCCAAACACAACTCCAAGATGACCACTGCCTTGCTAAACAAGCTGAGGATGAAGGTGAATGACTGGTCAAGCATGTCTCCAGTCCTAAACCTTATTGAGCATCTGTGGGGCATCCTCATATGGAAGGTGGTGGAGCACAAGTTCTCTAACATCTACCAGCTCCGTGATGTCATCATGGAGCAGTGGAAGAGGACTCCAGTGGCAACCTCTGAAGCTCTGGTGAACTCCATGCCCAAGAGGGTTATGACAGTGCTGGAAAATAATGGTGGCCACACAAAATATTGACACTTTGGGCCCAATTTGGACATTTTCACTCTAGGGGCGTACTCACTTTTGTTGCCAGCGGTTTAGACATTAATGGTTGTGTGTTGTGTTATTTTGAGGAGACAGCAAATTGACACGGTTATACAAGCTGTACACTCACTACTTTACATTGTATCAAAGTGTAATTTCTTCAGTGTTATCACATGAAAAGATATAATAAAAAAATTACAAAAATGTGAGCGGTGTACTCACTTTTGTGAGCTATGGTGTATATATATATATATATATATATATATATATATATATTTTTTTTTTTTTTTTTTTATATGAATTAGCATTCAGTAAAGGGCTGAACCCAGGGCAGAGTTATTGCAGATCATTCTGAATTTCCTAAAGAGAAAGTCCAGCACTCATTTTTCCCTTTGTATCTTTTCTCTGTCTAATGTTAATCTGTAAAGCTGAAAGAGGATGTGTCCTATCTCTGAACATGTATGGGTTGTTGGATTTTCAGCTATTCAACTGGATAATTTTTAGGTAAACAGTAAATTCAGCTTTGTGAAACTATAAAGAGTTTAAAGACTCACCTGCTGCCTGAAATGTCACAAGTGAAATGTTAGTGAAAAAATAATAAAAAGACATATTTTAGACCTGAAAATAATAAATAAAAAATATACTGTATATGAACATTATATGTTCCCTTAATTAAAATGTTATGAAGTTACACTATGCAACCAACCAGCAGCAGCTTTTGCTAGTTTGTCTGATTGTAATGCACTTATTATTGATATTTTTCAGTGCTTCTGTCCATGTATGATTTTTTTCCAACTCTCTCTTAACACTGCAGCATCCCAATTGATATCAAGGCCTTCCCCACCTCCCACCCTAGTGTTCTGTTGTAATATTTATCACAACAGGTGTAGTAAACCCTTTCCAAACTGGGCTTGGAAAGTGCAAAACTACAATTAAAAAAAAAAAAGAGAGAAAAAAGGAAGGAGAAAATAAGAGAAGAATGTTGTTGGGATTTACATAGAATTTAATGCTTTGCTGGAACAAATTTCAAATTATTTCATATGTATATTAGCTGCTGCACTGCCCTTAATTTTTTTTTTCTAATCATTGACTTTGAATTAACATGCCAAAAAATAGAAAATGATAAAATCTGAAATTGGATAAAATGTTCCAGTTTAATAACCCTACTCTTCATAAATGTACTGGATTTATATAAAAACCCTCACTTACAATGGATTGTGGCCTAGAGCTGGTGTGAGATGGCTACCTGAGACCAATAAATCTGTGTAGCGATTTATTTTTGCCAACACAGCTGCAATGCACCAGTCTAACCGCAGAAAGAGAAAGCCTCACAAGCTTAGAGACATCTTCCCAAGACATGATGGACACTGTTGAGAGACAGGATAAACCAATTCTACAGTCTTCTGAACCAAAAACAACTGGGATGTCTTTCCCTACAATCTCTTCCAGGGCCCTGGAAGTAAAAAAGTCAGCCTAGCACATGTTATACGGACTGCACAGTCTCCTCTATGTAAGGAAGCAATTGTGGCCCCTGGAAAGCCTGTGCGCTGGCGCACGTATCACGTGCGTGCGCCCGTGTGTGTGTGTACATGCGCCTGTGTGCGTGTGCACGTGCGTATGCAGCAGCATTGGCTCCAAACAGCCCATTTAAGCTGACAGCACCATGCATCCAGTGCTGTCCGTTCTACAGCGTGTACCTGTGAGCCCCAGCTCTGTTCCTGTTTGCTCTGTTCCTGTTGCTTGTTCCTGTTTCTTGAAAGACCCGGCTTGACCTTACCGGTTTGATATCTGCCTGCACTGACCCCGGCTATCCACGACCATCCACTTGCCTGACCCCTTTGTACCTTTGCTGCTCGCTTGATTATGAACGCTGCTTGGACTTGACCATTCTTCTGCCTGCTCCCTTGTACCGCACCGCCAGCCAGTTGCCGACCCAGCCTGTACCATCTTCCTTCTGATCTGCACAAGCTGCTCTGGGATCTCTCACACCATCATCAGTGATAATCCAGCCCTCGTGCCGTCCTGCACTCCCGGACCACCTGTTTGCTCTACCAGGGGTTCCCGAATCAGGTGCGCAAGAGTGGTTGTTCCCTGCACAAGTCAGACTCCACCACCAGGGGCATGACACTCTTACACTATCCACGTGAGACTTACTACTCTCCTATCCTGCCTCTGATGACGCAATTTCAGAAAGTGTCCTTTACCACTTAAGGACCAAGCCTCTTTTTGAGATTCAGTGTTTACAAGTTTAAATCATTCTTTTTTGCTAGAAAATTACTTAGAACCTCCAAACATTATATATATTTTTTAACACCCTAGATAATTAAATGGCGGTCATTGCAATACTTTTTGCCGCACCGTATTTGCGCAGCGGTCTTATAAGCGCCATTTTTTGGGAAAAAATTCACTTTTTTAATTTAAAAAATAAGACAACAATAAAGTTAGCCCAATTTTTTTCTATACTGTGAAAGATAATGTTACGTCGAGTTAATTGATACCCAACATGTCATGCTTCAAAATTGTGCCCACTCGTGGAATGGCAACAAACTTTGGCACTTAAAAATCTCCATCGGCGACATTTAAAAATTTCTACAGGTTACCGGTTTTGAGTTACAGAGGAGGTCTAGTGCTAGAATTATTGCTTTTGGTCTTACAATCACGGCAATACCTCACATGTGGGGTTTGAACACTGTTTTCATATGCGAGCGGGACTTACGTATGCGCTCGCTTCTGCGCGTAAGCTCGACGGGACAGGGTGCTTTAATTTTTTTTTTCTTATATATTTTACTTTTTATTCTTATTGTTACACTGTCCATTTAAAAAAATGGGTCACTTTTATTCCTGTTACATGGAATAGAAAAAAAGCATGACAGGACCTCTTAAATATGAGGTCTGGGGTCAAAAAGACCTCAGATCTCATATTTACACTAAAATGCAATAAAAAAAAATTTTAAAAATTCTCCTATACGAACTATGGGCGGAAATGGCGTTTGACATTGCTTCCACCCTTCAATGCTGTGGAGCCGAGTGGGCAGCATCTTCTGCTCACTCAACTCACAGGCATTGAGGCAAGAGGACCCAATCGTCTCCGCCGCTACCGGCGGGTCCAGTAAGTGGCAGAGATGACAGGAAAGTTGCGGGGGGCACCTCTCCCACCCCTGATAAAAGTAATCTTGTGGCAAATTCACTGCAGAGACCACTTTTATCTGAAAGCCAGCTGCCCGTCGTTTAAAGTGATACCGGGGTTATTGTAGTTATCTGCTACCATAACAATGGTATTCAACGGCAAAGTACCGCCGTATATACACGGTGGGCGGCCCAGAAATGGTTGCTACCATATCTAAAATCCTCTTTATAACAGGATTTAACTGATAGCATCATACATATACAAGGTCAAAGAGGGAAAGATGGAGTAAATTTCCCATAATGAGCTTGTGGATTTTCACACTGAACAACTGGATGAGCTGAGATGGCTGAAAGTCAAAATTATAGACCTAGAAGATAGAAATAATATAAAAATATTTGGAGTTCTTCTTACTGTATTGGTGGCAGTAGGCTTCAGCATTCCCTCTGGTACTATTACTTGCCTTATTCTGACAATACAAGCATATGCCTAGATTTATCATGACCTTAAAAAATACTTCTTTAACCACTTGCCGACCGCCGACCGGCGTCTGACGGTGGCAAATTCGTTCGATATCGCAAACCGCCGTCATATGACGGCGGCTGCGATATCTCTCACTGTGTTCCAGGGGGGCCAGGGAGCGGGTAGGACGCACTCGATCGCTGCCGGCTACCCGCAGTGAAAGAACGGAGGTCCATGTAAGTAAACACGAATCTCAGTTCTGTTAGAGGGGGAAAGGCTGTGATCACAGGCTTCCTGTATATGGAAGCCATGATCATCCCCTTCCCCCAGCCAGGGCAGCCCACATACAGTTAGAACACGCCCAGGGAACACATTTAACCCTTAGAGCGCCCCCTGCAGGTTAACCCCTTCACTGCCAATGGCATTTACACAGTAATCAGTACATTTTTATAGCACTGATCGTTGTATAAATGCCAATGGTCCCAAAAAAGTGTCAAAATGGTCCAAGATGTGCACTGCAATATCGCAGTACTGCTAAAAATTGCAGATCGCCGCCATTACTAGTAAAAAAAAAAATAAAAAATAAAAACCCCAGAAATTAATTCTCATCATCCGTAAACGCGGCCACTATTGCGCAAACCAATCAATAAACGTCGATTGCGATTTTTTTTTACCAAAAATATGAGGAAGAATATAAATCAGCCAAAACCGATGGCAAAAAATATTTTTTTATATTTTTTTTGGATTTGTATTTTAGCAAGAAGTACATTTTTAAAAAATTTGTTTTTTTTTTGCAAAATTGTCGCTCTTCTTTTGTTTATAGCGGCGATCAGAAATGACGCAGAGGTGATCAAATACCACCAAAAGAAAGCTCTATTTGTGGAAAAAAAGGACGCAAATTTTGTTTGGGTACAACGTCGCAGGACCTCGCAATTGTCAGTTAAAGCGATGCAGTGCCAAATTGCAAAAAGTGCTCTGGTCCTAAAGTGGGAAATCCTTCCGGGGCTAAAGTGGTTAAATGTTAAAGGTCTAACTAGCCCTTGCAAACAACACCTAATGTGGAGAGAGACACTGACGCAAGGGTGCAATATCCTGTGCATTCAGGCAACACACTTCCAAAATCATAAATCATAAAACAACTTGCCCCACATTATTACAGCTTTTAAGAATAAGAAAATATTGGTGTTTTATTAGCTTTTAAAGACTCAGTTTCTAATCACATCCTGGAGGTTTCTACGGTCCTGGTGGTCATAATATAATTATAGCGGTGGACATAGAATGTACTTATCATGCTCTCCTGTTGTATGCCTACACGCCAACCACTAGCGCTTGCAAACTATGATCAGAAAGGTAATCATTTTACTAGATATAACCAACACCAACAGACTCCAGAATGGGGCTATAGCAGGAATCCTATAATATGAGAATCAAACTGAACAATAGAGCCTCTTTTAGTGTAATTCTAATGGTATTAGTGACTTTGTTTTATAGCACAAACCACTATTAAAGTGGAGTTCCACCCAAAAGTGGAACTTTCGCTCATTTGTCTCCTCCCCCCTCCGGTACCACATTTGGCACCTTTGGGGGGAAGGGGAGCGGATGCCTGTCTTTGACTGGTACCCTGTGCCCTCTACCAGAAGATGAGGCCGCAGCTAACTACGTCATCAGCTCGCCTCCCTCCTCCTTACCCCACCACGTGGGCCACTAGGAGAGTGCAGCGGTGCCTCGCGCATGCTCAGTAGGAGTCTGGTGTGAAACCGTAATGCTGGTGGGTTCCCTTACCCGCAATAGCGGCGGCAGCACCCGACTGCTGATAGAAACATCAGCTGCGGTGCCGACATCGCTGGACTCCAAAACAGGTAAGTGTCCTATTATTAAAAGGCAGCAGCTACAGTATGTGTAGCTGCTGGCTTTTAATTTTTTGATTTCTGGGCGGACCTCCACTTTAAGTGTTTCAAGTCACTCCGACAACAGTTTAATTAAGCGTTGCGGCATCAATTTGGCTACCTAAAACACTTAGAAAGAAGCACTATTTTCAGGCTAATAAAGCTGCCAGATATGGCTACATTAATTAAAAACACAGGTCTAAACCAAAATCTCCTATTTGGTGACCAAGCAAGATGCTAGAGTTTATAGCCAAGAGAGTTTTCCAAATTAATTTAAGGAATTTTATTCCTCACTGTACAATCTAAAATTGGACAGTCATACTACCATTAAACATCTTCCCTTAGGGAGATCACCTAGAGCAGACAGCTTTAGCAATAAATACTATAAAACCTTTGAGACACAGTTTGTCCCATATTTAGAAAACTTTTTCAGTGTAGCAAGGGTAGATTTCCTATCAATAATTTAAAGGCTATTAAGACGATTACCAAGAGACCTAAAATAACTGCTCCTGCTAATTTTCCTCATATCTCTATCTTGAATAAGGACATTAAGCTTTATATTAAGATCTTAGTTTCACATATCTATGAACTCTTCCCACTATTGGTGAAGGATTGGGTAGGCTTTCTTTACAATATATAAGCTCCTGAAAGGATACAATGTTTTATAAACCTAGTACAGCCCTTTGAACAGAACTGAATGCCTTCTGTGCTCCTTGCTTTGGATGCAGAGAAGATAGTATAAAGAGTATATTGGGGATAGTAATTGTTTAATTTACAAAAATTCAGATTTATAGGTATGATAAAATATAAAATAAGTGGCCTGGTTCCCCCAGTGGTGCACCTCCATCCCTAAAATATATCCATAAAAACATGAGTATACCCTGGGACTTTAAATGAGGTGCAGGACACAATTTCTAAATACATGGTGGACATGGTTTACAATTTATTACTGAATAAATACAGTTCTCGTCACATTACATGGAATAAAAATAGTTGGCTATCAAGCTGATTTGTAGTGATTCCATAACTGTACACATCATACATACTTTAAAGTTCAATATATCAAAACATGTTTGGATGAAAAAATGCTCTTGAAAACTTGACAGGTTTCATGAGTCAACGCTCACTTCCTCAGGAGTAAATGCAAATAATAGTGTATGTCTGTAAAGTAAACATCAGTATAAGATGTATAGGACAACTGGTAGAGAATAATGTAATTCAAGCCTCGGGGGGCCAACGTAGGGGATCCCATACTTAAAAATCAGCTAAAGTTGAAAACATATGTCGATATTCCCAATAAGTGACCACCAGGGACGTCTGACCTGAGAGACGTGGAAGTTGGACCTGCGAGGACCCAGGGGGGCAAACAGGAGGTGGATACAGCATGGGTGCATCCAATTATATCACCCAGAGGGATCGCTATTAAGAAAATATGTGCATACTTGTTATATAAATCTGGGTCCGAAAGAGAAAATGTAAACAAAAATAAAGCGATTGCTCCAGGGGGATGGAGAACAAAAAAGTAGATAGTGCTAATAAAAAATGCCTAAATACCTAAATACAACAAAGAAAAAAGATTCCATCTTTGAACAATCAATAAAAAAAAGGTTGTAAATTAAATATATATATATGTAAGTCCAATGGTAGAAAAAGAAAGAAGAAAAACAGAACCAAACCACCAAGTCCACAAGACAAATAAAAAAATAAATTAAATGAAAGTTAACACCAAGTCCCACCATTGGTGTACCACGATGGAACTGAGGAGCCAATTTTTGCTTTGCAGTCTCTGAAGGTGGAAAAAGGAAAAAAAAGTAAAAGTGCCTCCTATCCCTTCCATTTATACCCCAAGGGGGATCGCAAATCCCTCCCAATGCAATGTGGAAGGAAATGACATCTGCCACCATGCAGGAAAAAGATGCGGAAGGCACCAATCATCACAGGTCGCAAGGAGATGACAATGCACGCCTGCGTGATGACGCCACGCGCATTGACATCATGTACCAGATGCACACATGGCACCGATGGCACGCAGGCCACGCCCATTGTGGATGAGTGGGCAGGGAAAGCAAAGGGAGGAAAGCCTCCCAATGGCATCACAGCTCCCAGGACAGAATGAGCCCACCAGCCGGTCACAAAAATGGAAATGCCATTAAATGCTAAATGCTAGGTCGAATGGTCCATATATAAACATGAATCAAGCCTAAATATCTTGCATAATAAAAACTTAATAAAGAACCATAAGATAGTAGCAGACCACAAGTGGGCAAAGGTGTCTTCCAACTAACATCAATACGGCAAAAAACAAAATAAGTGGTCTGGTGCCCCCAGTGGTGCACATCTATCCTTAATATATATTTTTTATTCAATACATTTTTATTAGAAAAGGTATGCAAAGTACAACAATATAATATGAATTGCATTGCGAGATGAGCAATATACAAAAAGTGTTGAGTGAGGTCAACTATTAAGTGACCACAAACAAAGAACTTCTTCCTGCGCTCAGAGGGGGGCCTCTTCAACCTGATGACATGTATTATAATGGTAATGCTGCTGTGGGTAATGTGCCGCCTTGCTGCCACTGGTGAACTGGAGGAGTCCAAAGACACTGTAGCAAAAATACAAAAAACAATGGCGCACTGGCCTAGCGCATTATCCCCAGAAAATTTGTTTAATAAAAAGTTAAAAACATACTCACAAACGAGCTTTAAAACCAAGCATGTCAGAACTTTTTTCAGTCCATAGGCACAAGCCCTATGCGGTTGGCATCTCACACAAACGGATGGCTAACGCGTTTCGAGGTGTAGATCTCTTCATCAGAGCCTAATGAATATCAACAACTCCATAAATATATAGACCAGATTATGACCAGAAAATGACATAGTGGGGAGGGTAGTCTTACGAAGCCCCGCCCCATTTGGGGCGGGTGCTGTGCAAGGGATTATTTGTATGCTCCACCCATAGACATTCCAGCCAAACAGAAGGATAGAAAGATAGTATAATGGATAATGATAATACAATACTGTAAATAAATAAATGAATATATAAATAAATACATTGTGATCCGATAACAATGTGCAATAAATCAGAGTTCTATATCCTCACTGTTCATGAGTGTAGTCTCCCAATGTTTAGGATTGATGATCCTTTTGTGCATGTTAAACATATTAGGTAAAATGAATACAGCTTGCCATTCACTGCTGCCTGTCCTGCAATAACAGCTTGCATAGGAAACACCAGAGATATAGCACCAAGTATACTCAAGTTTGAGCACAGAGGATTGCAGTGATCTAGAGGGTTAAAACTATCTTAGTGCAGACTCACCCTTGGCCATCTATTGTAGATTGCTGCACTGGAGAGTGGGGGAAGGACAAGAGAGATGGAGAGGGGCACTAGTCTCCATTCTGGCCAGTCCTAGATCTGCTCACTGTCACTGTGCTGTGCATGGTGTCATACACCCACATGTGTCTGGAATGCAAGCTGGAGCTGAGGATGAAAAGCTTCCTCTGCATTCCAGACAGCTCCACCCACTCCACTCCTCCCTGTCACATGTTGTTCCTCACATGATCACGTTGGGTCTGAAATTACAGTAATCCCGACGCTGCTGCAGAGGTTTCTCTGGTTTCCATAGAGATGTTAATCCTCCCCAATGGGAGGGGGCTCTCCAAGGCTGAGCAGGGAATGTAGACAACAAACAGCCAAGGAAATAATCCAAGGAAAAACCAAGCTCACTTACCGACCAGCTTGAAACCATCCACATTAACCTGTCTAACAGTATGCGTTAAAAAGCAGGGGATTGGTTACACACATTAGCTAATGCATGTGTAAGCTGGAGGGCCCCGTCAAGGCTCCCTGCGTCCTCCAGACCTATCTCCAACTGATGAGAGACTCCACAGTTGAAGCACATGCATCTTGATGAGATAGATGAAGGCAGATGGACTGGGGGTAGCCCATCCCTCCTTAAAGACATAGGGACGCACTGAACACCCAGCAGGCAGCAAAATAACTGCAAAGATGTTAATGCGTTTCCCTGACCAAAATCAAATGTCCAAAAAGTAGGCCACTGCCTCCATCTATAACTGGTCTGTATGGTAAGGAGCATTGGAGGGCATCAGGTAGACAACAAACAACCAAGGAAATAATCCAAGGAAAAACCAAGCTCACTTACCGACCAGGTTGAAACCATCCAAATTAACCTGTCTAACAGTATGCGTTAAAAAGCAGGGAATGTGTCACTAAATCTCAATGCCTTACAATCCCACATGTTCTGTGTAGTATATACCATGCCTTGTACAATGCTCAATCTAAAGTGTGTATGATACATATTGAATGTATTGCCACTACTTTTCGTGCTATAATGCCTAGTAATTAACTGTAATGCCACTGCTATCAATAAAGACAGGAGCAGTAAGACCCGCTGCTGGACACAAGCTATGTGTATCTTCCCATGTTACCACACTCAGTGCTAGCTGCATGTAGATGTGGAATTTACATGTACACTCAGGTGTAAAATTTTAGCAGAGGGACTGGATAGTCTGATACACTGCACATGCTCTGATAACATTCCTGATTGGCTGGAGATGCCAAAGGGATCAATGTGTATGGAACAACAAATATTACAATTCATTGGAATAATACTACAATGAATTTAAGTACAGGTATTGTCTGCCTATTAGCGCAGGCTTCCCTGTTGCCAAGGATACCCAATGTCCAGAGTGTCTGACCCCGTGGTAGGTCTCATCGTAATATGGTAATGATAATACAAATTGTAAAATTGCATATAAAAAACGTGCTACTATAACTTGATTACAGACTGATTACCGCACAATAGGAAACCAAAAGATGAAATGTGAATTACTGTAATGTATTTATAAACAAAAATGAATAAAATAAAATAAAGATGAAAATGAGAAACCCACATTCCCACTATGAATTTTATGTGTGTATACATATGTGTAGATACAAGTTCCTCATTCATACACGCACATGTACACATCCACATATGCACGTACCTATGCATGTACACATAGCCACAGGTATACACACATGTGTGCACCCTAGTAGCAGAAGATCTTATACTCCCTACATTATTCTGTCCCATTATTACTGGGGAATACTTCCTACCTATATGGATAGATTTCCTGGTCTGGCTCAGCTGAGGGTAGGTATACTATTCTGGTTGGGATAACCACATATACACTCTCCCCATATTATGGAAGTGTGTATACAATGGTATAGGATATGGGATACCGTGCGGCATCTCAGTGCGGTGGGCCCAATTGCCTGAATTGTTGATGTTACCAGCCCACATACGTGGACTAAATACTTAGTGTTTGTCTCCATAAATCTGAAAGGTCTGAAAGATGACATAAAAACTGGAGTGGTGGTGTTAGAGGTGACTGTTTTTCTATGACTCGGTATGTTCCAGCTCGAGGATGTAATATGTGGCTGTATTACTGTAGACAAGACAGTCCAAATACTTCCTCGGAGCTATGAATGTATGGGCCCTGTAGACCATAGATTCAAGTCTCTTGGCAAATTTTGTTTTGCCAACATGGACCTCAACAGATCCCAACTGGGTCTGTTGAATGGATCCTGGCTGGCAAACCATATCATGAGGGAAAATGGTAGAGGAAATTGAAAGACGATGAATGATGTATATACTATATGCCTATATGCATATTGGAGCAGACTGTTATGAATGTAAATGAAGGAAGAGAGTGAACAATGGCATATCCTCTGGGGGACAAAGGTGGGGGGAAAAGGGGGGTATCGAGAAGGGGCCCGGGGCCTGGGAGGGAGGACGTTGCTAGATAACTCCGTGGACCTCTAGATCTTCGTTTAACCCTCCAGGGGCCAAAGACCCCAGGGCGAAGATCCAGTAGGTCTCTCTCTGGCAGAGTTTCTTAAATTTACTCCCATCGTCAAACGCTTTGTATATGGCCTCAATGCCAAATACCCTTAGGCCTGAAGGGTCCCCATTATGTTGTTGTCTGAAATGCAGAGGGACGAATAGTTGTTTCTAGATGTGGCTTTGGTTAGATCGCTCTTGCCTAGGATACTACACTTGTGTTCACCAAACCTCACCCTTAGTGGACGTGTGATGCGTGCCACCTACAATAAACCCACAAGGGCAAACGAGGCCGTAGACCACATGTGTAGTTCCACAGTTTATAAACTGTTTGATCTTGTATGAGCGACCGTCTAGTCCTAGATCCTCCCTCTTTCTATGCCACATGAGGGGACACACTTATAACTCTCTACCTGGTCAAAGATCTGTTAGAAACACCCTTGTCTGGACCCTGGGCTAATTACAGTATTATACATACCATGAATCAGTAGTCTCTAATCATTATAATCATTGTAGAAGCATTAATATTTGTACAACTAAGAATAAAAAGAGGGGAGAGATAGCGATAGAACATAAAATTATGACTAGCAGAGAAAAAGGAGGGGGGAGGGGAAGGTAAAAGGGGGGGAGGGGAGATATAACCTGCCTCGAACAGAGCTTGATCTAGATGACTATGTTGAGATACCTTACTCAGGATGGGACATAATGTCCGCGTATTCCAAATGTAAATGTGAACCAGCATGACCAGATTTTATTGGAGATTGTGGCCCTAGCTCTGAATTTGTGAGTAAGATCTTCCATGTGATAGATGTAATCTACGACTTGCAAACATTGACATATAGTCGGGAGGGTGGCTTGTTTCCAAAATTTGGGTATGAGTGACTTTGGCACGTTCAGAAGGTGTGGGGTTATGGATTTTTTATAGCTGCCCACTGGTTTGCCTTTACAATTAAATAATACAACCCATGGGTCGTTTTTAACAGCTGGGCATTGTACAGCCCCTGACAAAAGTCTTGTCGCTTGTGTACAAATTGACCTGAAGTGCCACTGAAATATATTTCTAATCAAGATTTTTTTTACAAGAAATGGCTCATTTTAATCCCAACAGCTATCAACGTGAACTACACTTCCAGATCACATGACCCCAAGAAAAATATGTGTGGACTCTGGATTAACTAGGTAATAATGAGTGTCCACTTCGAGTATACTGTTCCGCTGTTGTGAATACAGAAACGTTTTTAACTGAGTTACCCGAAATGGTTCGACACTTATAATCTTATGAAAAACTGTCAAAGCAAAAAGTGACTTTGTAATAATGTTTTCGACAACCCTAATTTTACTCGGTAAAGAACATTTTTTTTAGAACTAATCTTTATATAAAGTCACCGTGAAGTCCAGTTAAACATGTGTTCGCTGTTCTGAAAACAGTCCCCGACATGTTACGGGTCGACAATTTT
>BLSH010390839.1:208889-219448 GCA_018402905.1 Glandirana rugosa | reverse complement strand
GGAGGGACCGCCATAAGAGCTCACATCGAGCCCCACCTTAAAGTCATGGTAATCGCCATTGGGGCTCGGTGTGAGCCCTAACGTAGCGACCTAGGTTCCGTCGTAATGGGTGGAACCTAGGTCACTACAGGGTGGGCGGCACAGACGTCCGACACAGGCGGCGGACTACGGAGACACACGGCCCGAGGTCAGGAACGGTCGGAGTGCACCGTGCCCCGCACCTGGCCGCCGTTTAAGTTTTTCACTTTGTGTGTCATATGTATGTCATGTGACATTAGAATGTCTAATGTAATGACATACTTTAGTAAAGTGTAGGGAAAACAGGGATCACCAAACGGGTCACGGGACGTACGTGAATATATAATATAAAAGTGCATGCAGGGCACTGGGCAAACCACTAGGGACAAAAGGGATGTGAAATGATTTCATACAGTAATGTAATCTGTAAGATTACAGTGTACTGTATGTATACTGTGTGTTTCACTTTTTGAATTTGCCGCCGGTCCACGCCCCGTGCCACGTGAGGCTGGCAAGGACTGGAGCCCGGCACACAGAGGCATCAGGCGGCGGACACAGCCTGCAGACACGGCGGGTGGGACATCACTGGATCCAAGGTGGGTAATGCTGCCTTGGATCCAGCGATGCAATCCCGAGTGTGGCTCGGGGTTACCGCTAATGGTACTGAAATTCCACCCCGAGCTACACTCGAGAATACCGCCAGGGAGGTTAAGGAGGGACGCTGTTTTAGGAGGTACAGAAATATTTAGAATTTCAGACTTAGAAAGAGGTGATTATAGCCGTATTAGTGCAATTGTGACAGAGAAAATTGAGTACTGTCTGTGATACTTTTTTATTTGCACTAACATGTCTGTGTAAATTCATCCTTGTTTGCAATTTCTGTCCTGTTTCCCCAACATAAGATCCTTTGCTGCACCTATTGCATTGAATGAGGTACACCACATTACTAGAGGTAGAGCTGTATGATCCCATGATATTGAAGGTCCCATTTGTGTGTGTGACACTTCTAGATTAATTAATCTGGTACCTGTGGTGTACCTCATTCAATGCAATAGGTGCAGAAAAGGATCTTATGTTGGGGAAACAGGACAAAAATTGAAAACAAGGATGAATTTACACAGACATTCCATCAAAGAAAATGATTTCTGCACAACTGTGGGACATCATTTCTCACAACCAGACCACACTATTGAAGACCTCAACATTTTAGTTCTTAAAGGGAATTTCAGAACTATCCAGGCAAGGAAAACATTTGAACTAAGAGTAATTCTTCTTTTTGACATGAAAAATAATGTTTTAAACTTAGATATGGGTTTTCTTACTCATTATCCTAAAGTTTTACGATCCCCTCTTTGACTTTCATCCCCCCTCCCCAGTCTATAGCTCTCCCTCTGTGTTATCTCAATGACTCTACTGCAAGCTTAATTACCATTTGTATTTGTTTTTCCTTTCCCTCAGAGATTGTTTGCTTTTTTTTCTTCTTTTTTTTGTCCTGAAAAATTGTATGTTAGTGCAAATAAAAAAAGTATCACGGACAGTACTTCATTTTCTCTGGACATAGAAAGATTAATTTTAAAATTGGAGATGGCTCCAAAAGAATTTAAAGGCCGACATAAGGTTGGGAAGGGTAACATTAGGTTGTTGAACATAAAATAGAATATCATCGTCATATGCCCAATACCTTGATTCCGTGTATGTTGGGATTATGGAGTACTGTAGAGAGGAAAGGCTCTAGGCAGACGGCAAATAAAATTGGGGAGAGTGGGCATCCTTGTCGGGTTCCATTATATAAGGTGTTACTTAATGTGCCATTAATGTGGAGTCAGGCTGTGGGGGAGTTAAAAAGTGCTGAGATCTTGTTTAGCATGTTGGGGCATATGCCTAGGAAGGCTAGCATTACCATCAGATATTCCCAGTCCACCCTATCAAATGTTTTTTCAGCATCAGTAGATAAAAGAAAGGTGGGCTAGGAAGATGCACAAACATGTGAAATTAGGGTGAGTGTCCTCAAAGAATTATCACAGGCTTCACTTCCAGGGATGAAACCTGTTTTGTCAAGGGAGACCCATTGAGGTAACAAGGGAAGGAGCCTGTTTGCGAGCATTTTAGCATACAACTTTGCATCTATGTTTAATAGCGAAATCGGCCTACAACTCCCACATAAGTTGGGGTCTTTCCTGTGTTTAGGGAGAACTGTAATATGGGCGTGAAGTGTTTCTGGTCTTAAAGCACCTCCTTCGAAGAGAGAATTGGCATAAGTAATTAAGCGTGGAAGTAACGTGTCTGAAAAGGCACGGTAGTAAAATACAGTTAGGCCATCCTGGTGCTTTTCTATTGGCCATGGACCTAAATGCTAAGCCAAGTTCAGAGATAGTGATCTTGCCTTCCAGTGCCTTCCAGTGCTTTAAGAGAAGAAAGAGGTAGCGTAGGTAAATTTACTTGCTCAAGATATTCCTGAATCAATGCCTCTCTTACCGGCTTATCTTCAATTGTTTTATAAACATGATAGAGTTGTTGGTAGAATGAACAAAATTCCTTTGCTATGGCCTTAGTTTCGTACACTAAAGTGTCTTCAGAGTCTGAAGGTGTCTTAATTTTAGCTATAAAGGAGGCTGATTTTTTTTTCTGTTGCAGGGATCATGCCAAGTAATGGCTAGACTTGTTACCCCATTCATATATATATACGTTGGGAAATTAATCGGAATTGTTTTTCTGCTCCGAATGAAAAGGGGCTTTCAATTCTTCCCTCTTTAGAGTAAAGGAATGAAATAGGGTTGGAGATGGATGGGTTTTATGATTTTTTTCTCTAGAGTATTAATTTCTTGGAGTAGCTTTGATTGGAGGTGTACCCTCTCCCTCTGTCTCCTAGAGCCAAGTTAAATGAGTTTCCCTCTTATATGAGCCTTATGCTCAAAGCACACCCGGCGAGATCTCCAGGTCCATGTTCTCTTTGAAGTAAAGAGAGGTTATCTCCAATCTGCTTTTTATCCAGTTCATCCGAGAGAAAGGAGTAAGTTAATTTCCAATTGGTAGTTTTAAAATTTTTGGTCGGAGACACAATGGAGCATGGCCCAAAATCAATGAGGTTTCAATTTTGGAGCTAAAGGTAAGGTCTGGGGGATGTTGATCTAAAAATATATAATTGATCATTGAATAGGAACAATGGAGGTGAGAGTAATATGTATAGTCGTTTACATTCGGGTGTATTATCCTCCATGTATCCATGAGCTGTGCATCATGGAAACGTTTATGGATGAAAGCTAGGCGCTTATGGGAGAGGCAAGATTTACCCTGGGATGTGTCAATCTTGGGTTCAAGAGGGGTACTGAGATCACCTGCAAGAATAATACATCTGTGTGCAAAATCTTTCAGTTTAGTGAGGGCGGATGATATTAACCCAGCTTGGTCGGGGTTAGGGGTGTAAATATTCACCAATGTGCATGGTATATTACCCAGACTGCCCTGTATAAATAAGTATCTCCAATTCAATGCTGTTTCATATTCGAAAGAGGTTCCTCTGCGGAATCCAATGGCGACACCTTTAGCTTTATTCACATCCAAAAGGCTATAGTACCAGGTTGGGTAATGTGTAAGGTGGGTTTCCTGTAGATAAACTATATCCCCTTGCAGGCGTTTAAGTTCTCTATATAGGCTATGTCTTTTGCCAGGGGCATGCAATCCTCAAACATTAAAGTGGATGTAAACCCACCACCCACGCAGTATAAACAAATGACACAGTATTAATGTATATATACATGCAAGCCTCCTGCACCTATCTCTACCTTTCAAATGTCCTTCCTGTAAGCACTAGCAGCTCTGTAAAACTCTGAAATCAGAGGGTGTCTGTGTTTTCTGGAGTTTGGTGGGTGGAGTTGTGATGTCACAAGCCTCCCCACCCACCTCTATACTGAGACATTGAGGAGGGAGGGAGGAGGGAGGGGGGAGTGTAAAACTTTCTCTGCTGTGTAAAGGAGATAAGCAATTTGCTTGTCACTCACAGAGCAAGGGGCGGAACGACTGTGTATTTCCCTGTTAGTTTGACTTTCTCTTCCTGAAAAAAGATAAGCTCATTACTCACAGTTGGATTAACTCTTTGTGGCAAGACTGGGCACAGATGATATGACATGCTATACTCTACCAGGCAGAATTATTAATTACATTTTTTTTTTCGGGTTTACATCCACTTTAAGGGAGATCAGATTAACCTACGCCATTGGATTTGCAAAAGGACCACCCCACTCACTAAAACCCTTGACATCCTATGTTGAGGCAGGGGGGAAGCATGGGGAACGGGGTAGGGGAGAGAGGCATTTAAGAAGAGGAGGAGGAAAGAGAAAAGAAAGGAGAAAAGTAATTTCGAAAAGTAGTATAACGTGTACAAAAATTTCATGAGTGTGCACGCAAAGCCTTGCGGTGGGGACCAGCATGACTGCTTGCACCCACGCATGCCACCCAATGAAGGGCAGCAGCACAAGGGGTCGCAGACACACGGTGCCCTGTAAATGGGGGGAGGTAGCTCTGGAGAGATGACAGTGTCCCCATAAAGTAAGTGAACACCATCTAGTTGCTCTGAGCAAGGTACAGTGCAACGTAAAATGACTACAAATATAAGTGTAATCAATTTCATACCAACTTGACATTAACATATAACTCCGCAGCGACATGCCTGGAGGCAGCTTGCCTGGGCTCTCTAGCCAACTTGTGTAATTTTGCCTATAGAGGACCGAAGGCATATACGCTGTGTCCTGGACCCATGCGGGCGACGTGGAGGGTGTGGGTTGCAGCGAGAAAGCGATACATATGCCCACATCAGTGGTCCCCGGCCCAGCCACTGTGGGGGAATCCGCAAATGCCCTACCTGAGGACTGTGCTGGACCCACGGGTATGGCCGTATTATGGCATTACAACCATGAGGGATGCTTTCACACAGGGTGCCCTGACTCCCCTTTCTGAACTGTCCATCACTTATGGACTGCCCCATTGGATGCAGTTCAGATACATGCAGCTTAGACATGCTAACACCTAAGTAAACCGCTATTGACACTTCATAGCACCTTGATAAGCAAGGACTCCCCAAGATTGAATAGGTTGTGGGAACTATGACAGGAGGACATCCCATCACTGGACAGAGAGGACTGGGAGGACTGTTTAGAGATCGGGCCTAAACTGGTTATTGCCTCTGGCGATAAGCTCATCCAGGTTAAAATTATCCATAGATTACACTATACCCCTCAAAAAATGCCCCACATCTTCCCAGATAGGGACCCTCATTGTCCATGCTGTAAAACACAGGTAGGCACTCTATTTCATATGCTATGGGATTGTCCGGTTATTGTTCAATACTGGAAAGGGGTTTTTGAAGTGATCAACCTCAGACTACAGCTGTCCCTTCCGATGACGCCAGAACTTGCTTTACTAGGGGTCCATGATGATGCCCAACGCTCTCATCATTCCAAAATTTTAATCTCCTGTTCTACACCAAAAAAGAAATCCTTATGAAATGGACTTCGCCTTCTGCCCCAGTCCTGTCCTCCTGGGAAGCACTGATAACGGCAGCCCTACCCATATACAGAATAACATACATGAACAAAGGCTGCGCCTGGAAATATGACAAAGTGAGGATTCATTCTTAGGGTGGCATTGAGTGTTATAGGATGGTGTGGGTATTCCTACTGGAGAAACTGTAACAAGTATGTAATTTTACTAAACCAATGCTTTACATAGATGACAACACATTTACATGTTTATAATTACTCTGGTACAAGCAGATATGATAATATTCGATGATATGACTGTTTTGATGGTCTAAGCTGTTCGATGTACCTTCTCAGATTATCCTGCCTTGTTCTGTATTGTATAGGGAATAATGTGCATGTCGTACGTATTACTAATAAAGCACCTCTGTTTGTTAAAAAAAAAAAAACATATAACTTCACGTGAATGGGGAAACAACAGCAACCCCCCCCCCCCCAAAAAAAGAATGAACCCATAGGTGCAATGTTCTGAAGGGAGCATACCACTCTGTTTCAGAGGGGAGAGAACTGGGTTAATTAGGCTCATAGTCATTAAGCCAAACGGTAGTTATTAGAAAACTTACATGTATTCTCCATGTGGTCAACAAACAACCTAAGGGTGGAAAAAGGCTTTGGTAGGAAGGCGCCTACCTACCAAATACTTCTGTAGCAGGGACAAAGTAACCCCTTTCAGGGAGTAGAGCCAGGAGTCGCCGATCGGCATTTAGGGGAAACCTTCTGCCACTGTTCTTCTGAAGAGGGCGGTAGTGTTGTAATGTCCCATTTTTAATGTTATACTTAAGAAATTACTAAATATTGCTGCTTCCTACCAAATAAATTTACATGTTTGCTTTGGTATATGTCACCCAGTCTCCTATTTGTTTAATAGCCCCTCCCCTATTAACATAGAACATGGCCATTACTCTTTTTAACATTTGGCTCCCATTGACTTCAATGAGGTTTGGATTCGGCTCCAAATTTTAGTAATGTTCGTGGAAACTGATCCAAACTAATTCCAAGTATGTTTGGCTTTTCTTGAATTTAACATTTGTGTTTTACAACACATATACAAGCAAAGCACGTCACAAACACCTATACAGGTACTTAAAACAGATACAACTACCTATACAAATGCCTATACCTATGTTCTGTATAGGTATTTGTGAGGTGCTTTGTTTGTATATACTAAAGAAGAGCAAATGAGGCTTTAAATGAGACGCTGAGATGGATGATCTGCATCTCCATTCCTGATTCAATGAGAATATATAATGCAAACATTATTATTTATTGACCCTCCAAGGACCATACATCATAAACAAAATAATTCCATCACAACATGCATTGAATAGCAAACATATATGCATTTAAAACTGCAGAACACTGATAATTGGAGTGGAGCATCTGCCATGGCGTAAAGTAAAACACTTGGGAATGGATAAAAAACACCATATGGTAGTACAAAAATTTGCTTCGGGAGAGAGATGGCATCATCGTAAACCCAACGCATTTCGTGGGATAGTACCCACTCATCAGGGGTAGATGCAACCATATCTGTATAAAAAATAAAAGGTAGCAAAGTAAAAATATTCAAGGGTCTAATGGCATATCTATGTGATGGAGTACATGATATGTGATGGAGTACATGATCTGCGTCTCCATCCCTGATTCAATGAGAAAGGAGAAGGAAGTTGGGGCTTTAAATGAGGACAAATACAGTATCTCACAAAAGTGAGTACACCCCTCACATTTTTGTAAATATTTTATTATATCTTTTCATGTGACAACACTAAAGAAATGACACTTTGCTACAATGTAAAGTAGGGAGTGTACAGCTTGTATAACAGTGTCAATTTGCTGTCCCCTCAAAATAACTCAACACACAGAAATTAATGTCTAAACCGCTGGCAACAAAAGTGAGTACACCCCTGAGTGAAATTGTCCAAATTGGGCCCAAAGTGTCAATATTTTGTGTGGCCACCATTATTTTCCAGCACTGCCTTAATCCTCTTGGGCATGGAGTTCACCGGAGCTTCACGGGTTGTCACTGGAATCCTCTTTCACTCCTCCATGACGACATCACAGAGCTGGTGGATGTAAGAGACCTTGCGCTCCTCCACCTTCCATTTGAGGATGCCTTATAGATGCTCAATAGGGTTTAAGTCTGGAGACACGCTTGGCCAGTCCATCACCTTTACCCTCAGCTTCTTTAGCAAGGCAGTGGTCGTCTTGGAGATGTGTTTGGGGTCCTTATCATGCTGGAATACTGCCCTGCGGCCCAGTCTCCAAAGAGAGGGGATCATGCACTGCTTCAGTATGTCACAGTACTTCACAGCATTCATGGTTCCCTCAATGAACTGTAGCTCCCCTGTGCTTGCAGCACTTATGCAGCCCCAGACCATGACACTTCCACCACTATGCTTGACTGTAGGCAAGACTTGCTTGTCTTTGTACTCCTCACCTAGCTTCCATCACACACGTTTGACACCATCTGAACCAAATACATTTATCTTGGTCTCATCAGAACACAGGACATTAATCCACGTCCTTAGTCTGCTTTTCTTCAGAAAACTGTTTGTGGACTTTCTTGTGCATCATCTTTAAAAGAGGCTTCCTTCAGAAATGACAGCAATGCAGACCAATTTGATGCAGTGTGCGGCATATGGTCTGAGCACTGACAGGCTGACCCCCCATCACTTTAACCTCTGCAGCAATGCTAGCAGCACTCATACGTCTATTTCCCAAAGACCACTTCTGGATATGACGCTGAGCATGTGCATTCAACTAGTTTGGTCGACCATGGCAAGGCCTGTTCTGAGTGGAACCTGTCCTGTTTAACTGCTGTATGGTATTGGCCACCATGCTGTAACTCACTTTCAGGGTCTTGGTAATCTTCTTATAGCCTATGCAATCTTTATATAGAGCAACAATTCTTTTTTTCAGATCCTCAGAGAGTTCTTTGCCATGAGGTGCCATGTTGAACTTCCAGTGGCCAGTATGAGAAAGTGAGAGCGATAACACCAAATTTAACACACCTGCTCCTCATTCACACCTGAGACCTTGTAATAATAAGGAGTCACATGACACCGGGGAGGGAAAATTGCTAATTGGGCCCAATTTGGACATTTTCATTTAGGGGTGTACTCACTTTTGTTGCCAACGGTTTAGACATTAATGGCTGTGTGTTGCGTTAGTTTGAGGGGACAGCAAATTTACACTGTTATACAAGCTGTACACGCAATACTTTACATTGTAGCAAAGTGTACTTTCTTCAGTGTTGTCACATGAAAAGATATAAGAAAATATTTACAAAAATGTGAGGGGTGTACTCACTTTGTGAGATACTGTGTGTGTGTGTGTGTATATATATGTATATATATATATATATATATATATATATATATATATATATACAGTATAGTGTGTGTGTGTGTGTATATGTGTGTGTGTATATGTATATACACACACTGCATTCAGTGTAGACTACAGTCAGTCCCCGGGTTACAAACAAGAAAACAAGATAGGGTCTGTAGGTTTGTTCTTAAGTTTAATTTGTTTGTAAGTGGGAACAGGTACATTTTTTAAGTGTAGCTTCAGCCAAAAAAACGATTTTTAAGCTTTTTGGATAGCATAGGGAAGGGGTAACACTCCTGTAATGTTTGTTTTGCTGTCTATGTTTCTGTTCAGAAAATTTCACCTCACTTCCTGTCCCAATGATAATTGGATTTTGAAAATTTTGGGTTGTTGTGGAAACAAGGATTGGTGATAAAAGCATCAGTGGAGACATCTTTTTCCCATAATAACTCTTACAGGAGTGAATTTCCCTTCCTATGGGGAGATTTCCTCTCACTTCCTGTTGTCTACCTCGGTTTGTAAGTCGTTTGTATATATACAGCGCATTCAGTGTAGAGTATATGCAGGCAGCGTAAGAATATATATATATATATATATATATATATATATATATACATGTACAGTATATATGTAGCCAGGAGCCAAGTGTTATACTCCTGGCAATAAAGATATTCCTACTTGCAGGTATTATGCAGCTGTTTCCCCTAGTGCTAGTCTATTAGTTATGACTTGAACTGTACTAGGGGAAATCCATTCTGGGGATTGTAGTGTGCTTTAAAGGATTCCTCATTGGACTGTGCTGCAGGAGAACTGTATTTCCCATCAGACTATGCTGCATAGGAAGGTTTCCGGGAGAAGCAGTGCCTCGTGCGGCAAAGAGCGCAGCCTAGCGTGCTCTCTCTGGGCGACGTGATTGATCAAGCAAGTCCCTGTGTGCTCTTGTTAGCTGAGTTGCAGCCTACTCACACAGATCGGGAGGTTTGCAACTGTGCAGCGCTTCAGCGGATGATCCGGGAGACCTCTCCTGCTACCAGCGGAGCTTATTCCTGAGACCTGCGTGCAGCTAAAGCGATCAATCTGGGAGAACCGCAAGGAGAGAGGCGGTGGAAGTCAAACCCAGGAGTCAGAGGGCTGGAGTGTCATCATCTCCATCCTCATCGCTACTATCATCCAAGCAGCAAATTCATCTCTTACAATCACTGTTACTGTTGGGTGAGCAGACTTAGGCCCATCAATATAGTACTGTGCACATAAAGACTAATTCCACATACTTATTGCTAGTAGGGATGGTCCCCCGATTCGAGTTGAACGTATGTTCGACTCGAACGTACTGTATATTCGACTTGAACATGGGGGGTTCGCCTTTTTGGCGAATCCCAAACATTATGGGGCATTTGTGGGAAATTTGAGTGCCCCATAATGCAGTGAAATCGTGGCGGAATGCCGCCCGCTGATTGGCCAAAGCATGCACATGACCTACGTGCTTTGACCAATCACAGCATGCTCTGCTGTGAGAGCCAGGGGTGCCTTTGGCCAATCATTGCTCAGCGGGTTTGAGTCCACGCCCACACTATATAAGGTTGCTTACACATCTGCTGAATATAGTGAAACATTAGTGGAGATAGCAACAGGTTAGGCAGTTTAGTTAGTGTATATATATATGTATGTATATATATA
>BLSH010390839.1:169474-192749 GCA_018402905.1 Glandirana rugosa | reverse complement strand
ACGTATTTTGTTGCTAGCGATGCTAGTACGAGTTGCTAGTCTAACAACCTCCTTAAACTCTAAAGTTTATGACGACGAATCTCAACGTCTAACGTCTAATTTGAGACGGATTGCGTTGCTAGTAATGTTAGCATGTGTTGCTAGTCTAACAACCTCATTAAACTCTAAAGTGTATGACGACGAAACTCACTGTGTAACGTCTAGTTTGGGACGGATTGTGTTGCTAACAATGCAAGCATGTGTTGCTAGTCTAACACTCTAGCATGTGATGCTAGTCTAACACCCTCATTAAACTCTAAAGTGTATGACGACGAAACTCGCTAGACTAGGCAGAGTTTAATCTGCAATCTGCAACTCTAAGCAGCAGTATTTGAAATCTCAAATTCCTCCAACAATCTGATCGTTGAGCATGATCGTAGCGATCGTTGTTTTATGCAAAGTTGGATCTGCAATCTGCAACTCAAAGCAGCGGTATTTGAAATCTCAAATTACTCCAACAATCTGAACGTTGTGCACGATCGTAGCGATCGTTGTTTTATGCAGAGTTTGATCTGCAACTCAAAGCAGCGGTATGTGAAATCTCAAATTTCTGCTATCTGTCCTCAGAGCAACAGCACAGCAGTGGTAATCTATCTCAGGATGCAGGATCAGATGTTGTTAAAATGTCTTTAATCTCTCCCTGACGCCGTCAGCTTCCTCTCCCTACAGCTAACCCAAGAGCATGTGACTGCAGCATCAAGTGACTCCAGCTTATAAAGAGGCTGGGTCTCATGATGCACTGGCCAATCACAGCCATGCCATTAGTAGGCATGGCTGTGATGGCTTCTAAGGGCAAACCAGTGAAACGCTTGTTGATTGGCTGCCCTGCAGCTTCTCAACACGTGGAGTAAAATACCAGAACCCCGGACCCGAACGTTTTTTGAAATGTCCGTGTTCGGGTCCGGGTCCCAGACCCCGAAAGTTCGGTACGGACCCGAACGTTACAGTCCGCGTTCGCTCAACACTAGTCAAGACGTATAAAAAATGCTAATTTGCTAAATTTTATAACAGAAACAAAGAAAACTGCATATTTTTTATAAAATTTTTGGTCTATTTTTATTTATAGTGCAAAAAATAAAAAACCCAGTGGTGATTAAATACCACCAAGAGAAAGCTCTATAAAAATGACAATAATTTCATATGGGTACAGTGTTGCATGACTGAGTAATTGTCATTCAAAATGTAAGAGAACTGAAAGCTGAAAATTGGCCTGTTTAGGAAGGGGGTATAAGTGCCCTGTAGGCAAGTGGTTAAATCAGGTTTGATCTCCACCCAGAGACTGGCCACTTTAATCACCTTGCAGGTGGACAGACAGACAGGGATGAATCATAGCCAAAATCAGGAGGCTGGGATGAGACCAGAACCAGTCAAACAACAGGAGCATTTACACTTACATGCTCCTGACAGGTACTCACAAACATTCTTTATAGACTTGCTATATCGCATAAAATGACATCCAGAAAGAGATCTGCTCAACCCCTACTGCACAGAAAAAATCCCTGCAGTGGATCCTGTTAGAGAGCATGTAACCACTGTCTCTAGCATGTTTAACTGCTGACCGGTTTCAAGGGCAGACCCTCCTCATCAGAGCAGGTTTGCTCACATGCTTGCTCTCTTTAACTAGCCAATCCACTGCAGCCCTCAGCTATAAATTATTGGCAGGCATTTGTGCAGCTGGAACTGCACAACTTGCCATAATTTATAATAATTTATATGTATATATGTTATAAAGATTCCCAGTCTGGAAGAATCAGCAAGGCAATGGATACTGTGGCAAAAGACATTTTTTATCTGGAAAGGACATACTCCTATGTTTCCCTGCAACAAGATTGTATCCTTTTCTCTATCGTTAACTGTATCTAATTGCATACTATGCGACTTTGTAAAGGTATTGATTCGCACACAGGGTTGATTTGATAAAATTGTAGAGGCTGTTTATTGACCAAAGGGGATATTAGCGACTAAGGCAAACCTGTGTTCACTTTGAACCCTAACTGTGTGTCAGACAAAAAAACAGTTTTTTAATTTTTTCCCATAATTGGGTGTTTAAAGTAAATACACAGTTTGCCGTATTTACTAACATTCTTTTTGCAATATTACAATATACTTCAAAATAAATGGTAATTTTGCTAAGTTAACAGTCTCTATTTCTTAATGCAAATTAACCCCATTGGCTAGGTGATATAAAGTGGCAGGTAGTAAGGTGGTACAATGGTAGAAGTCAAGGCCAGAAGATTGATGATCAAATGTTTAATTCACGAGAAAAAATTAGGGAGAAATATTAACATAAATAGATTGATAATGATGTTGGTGGTAACATAAAAAAATAGATACATATATAAAGACTATACCAGGACTGATGTAGCAGAAGGAACCAGTACTTGAATATTGTGTCTTGCTGCATTTGGTCTTGTCTCAGTTGCCATTTCCAATTAATGTCCCCAAAGCATGGATGTGTCTCCAGGCAAGAGTAGATATAATATCGCTTTGTTCTGCTTCATTTTATTTTGATTCATATATGCAAAAAAGATTTCAAACAAGACCCACATATTTAAATGAGATTCTCAGGACTGATGAAGGGCACTTACAGCATAACTGCATGTGTAAAATACATTAGCACATTTACTCTATCCAACGAAACAAAGCAGGTTTGCAAATTTAAATATTTTACCCCTTTTCCCTTCTTTAAGAGCTATCTTTAAGGACCAAACTTTTTTTTTATCTTTGTTGTGTCCAAATATGGGGATGACATAAGTTCTGTGTGTATTGAGGTACAACAAACAAAGCATATAAAAATACCTTTGAATAAAATAGTAAAGTTTGCTTACAATTGACTGGGAGAGCTTCATTGTGCTTTTGAAAGTTTGCATTTTTTACAGTGCTCTGAAGGCATGTGTTGTATAGAAATAATAATTTTACTGTACGACTTCTGGCATTGGAGGTATTGAATTAACCAGGTACAGAGACCAAAATAACACTCTATTTTTCATTTATTTCATGGAGCAGTTTTATTCAAAAGTGTATTTTAAAGTTTATGCATTGAATATTAGCAATGCGTTGGTGCTAGACCTTGTCTTAGATGCTAAAGTCGGTATCAAATAGACAAAGCCATCCTATCCAGATATCTGCCTTCACACAGTGTCACAAAAATGTGTTGCAATATCCTGTTTGTATAGTTTATCCAATCATATTGATTGCATAGCAGTGCTATAATAATGCTAGTTATATTGTCCCTATCTTGTTCTTACTAAGTTTTTGCTTCATTATGTAAAATATTAGCATTCATTTAGTAACAGATAAAACAATAAGATGATATGGCTGAAATTTGTGAAGGTTCTTCTATAAACAGAAGCCTTTTATGGTCCTACTAAAATCAGCAAAAATAAACTCTATAGTGTAGCCCAGCATACATTTTGTCCCATAGCCATTTTGCTCAAGGCATCTTTACAATTATCAAAGAGAGGGGTGATTTTAGTAAAATGTAATTTGTAGCAAAATAATCAATTTTTCTGAAACATACTTTTTTATTTTAGCAACCTGTTTGAAAAAAGTTCTAATAGTTTTCTTTACATAAAGGACTTGGTTTTTTAGATGTATTTAGGTTTTAATCTTTAGAGTTGAATATTGTACCTTTACAGAGAAGCTCCTGCCCCAATGTTTGGGATCTCCCTCTATATTCATATATTTCTATATTGTTATACAGTATGTTGTTTTTGTATTTTTTGTTTTTCACTAGGCAGTACCTTGAGGGTCCTTTACCTTTAGTGTTTATATGTATTTAGGTTAGTTTATTTCTTTTAGTTTTCTTTGTATTCGTGTTTGAATGTTATGTGTTGTTTTAATTTTTTTATTTTACATTTTTGTCTGTAAAAAAAAGAAAAAGGATGAAGTTAAATTAGGGGAATTTTTTTGTAACCCCCCCCCCCCCCCTAAAATCCAACTACCTTAATATTACCTTCCTTTCAGTCTCTCTCATTCTTGCGGAAAAATGAAAAAGGCAAATTTGGTTCAGTGTATATTGTTCAAGGTTCATTCTCTGTAATGGGATTGTACCAACATCCCTGCTACTTCAACAGACATATACTAAAGAAACTAAACATTTGGACCATTAAAGGCACACAAATATGTACATCACGAAATCAAATATTTTATTTTTATATTTTGATAAAATTATCCATACATAAAAACAAATTTTAAAAGTCTGGTTGTATTTTTTTACAACATTTTAGCCTTAGTGAAATTACACTCGACAGTAGTTCTTTCTCATACGTCTATAACCCAGATCCACGTATGTTGCAAATCTCTTTCTTGGATATTAACGACTCTCATGCATTTCATTAACAATTTGTTTTTCAGCAGAGCATAGATAAAGAGTAGGTATCTCAATTCAACTGTTTCTCAAATTAAGCCCCTAACATAAATGTTCATTAAATGTTACGAAATGCTTAAAGCGGTAGTAAACCCATGCATTTAACAGGTTAAAAAACAGTCACATTTCCGGCACGTGCCGGAAATGTAACACTCCCATTGGTTATGCTCTAAACCAAACTGTCAAACCATCCAATGGCTGGTGTCATAGCTGATCACATGTGCAGCATTATGGCAGTTGAAGATTAAACAGAGGCAAAGATGGCAGCTTCCTTGGCTGAAAATGATAGGAGGGTTTACTACCACTTTAATAAAACATATCAATATTTTTTTCTTGCAATGCTTTCATTTACTTTCTGCCTATTAGCACATATGCACTACACTCAAAGAATGCCACTGGTGCTTATGTTAGCCCTCAACCAAACCTTCAAGCCCTCAAATGGCTTGTGTCATAGCTATTCATGTGCGCAGCACGATGTCAGCTGTAGATCTAAATAAAACCTAAGATGGCACCATCCTTGGCGGATAGGAGTTAGGAGGGTTTAGTTCTGCATATAAGTTTGCATATGTAGCAACAATCAACATAGTCATGAAGAGTGTTATTCAGTGTCTCCATGAAGCAGATTCACCTTTTTTATATGTTTTGGTGACTATTGTCACCCAGACAGAAAGTAATGGCAAATACAAAGGTTAGAGTTGTCACCACAGAGGAGGAGGAATTAAGGTGATCTCTCACCAAATGGAACACAAGCAACAAAATAATTAGACAGAAGTTGTAACCTTTCCCCACTCTGTGCAGAAATATTAGTGAAAAAAGTTTTGGCTGGAGTTTTAGTATACGATTGCACAAAAAACTGTAGATAATGTTGCAGACAGTTGAAAGTCAAGTACGGTGCAAGTCCAAAGCGCCAAAGGAATGTCTGGCTGGAGGCAAAAGTTGAGGTTTTTGGTAAGTTACTGGCAGTAGCTGGAACAGACAGCACACATACCAGGGTCAGAACCAGAATAATATTCAAAGCAGAACTGGACCAGAAAACCAAAAACATAAAGAAGAGCCTCCTTGTGCAGGTACTGATCCAATATACTGCACAGTATATATATCCTAGGTAGAGTTTAGCATAGAAATGTAGCGATGCCCCTGCGCTCCAGAGGCCTGATGGTGACTTCCAGAGTCAGGGGCAGCTGACATTCCTCCTCAGGGTGCAGGTTACTAGGCATAGTGGGTGTAGTGCAAGGTGGAATAATTGGGCGCCAGTCACTTTTGAAATGAACAAAAAGAGATTTATTGTCTCTTAACAAGTACTGGGGGAGAGAGGGTTTAGGGCCAGGACTCCCTTAGGCATATGTAATGTGCAAACAGGCAGACTCCACAAACAAAAATAGAAATAGGCTGACAGCAATACAGAAAAAATAAGATTTAATAATTAAGCTGAATGCAGCAATCTGTATTCTCACAGCAACTGCTGTCTCCTATAGCAACACTTCACTGTAGATCTGCATACATAACTCAAAGAAACTCACTGTAGATCTTCACTCACATCTCACAGTATTCCACTGTAAATCACTCAAGCTTCACCCACGCTATCCCACTGGGTCCCTGACTTGACTCACAGCTACCTGTTGTACTTATCTTCAAGGTGCACCCATGCCTCCTACTGGTCTCTCGGATGAGACTACTGAAGCTTTCCCACCTCTTTACCATCCCCGGCTAGTGAAAGGGCTGCTCTGGTACTTCTTTAGACCTCCATCCTCTCTACCCCTGCCTTCTGGTAAGAGGAGTGGGCGTCCCTTTGTGGCAACCGCTTGTAATGAGGACCACGTACCTGATAGTTGAGCCTGTCTCTTGTAGAAGGAGACCTCTTATACAGCCCTGGCTCAGAGCCCACTGGAGTGGGGACAGGGGCCTTGTGACCACAGCGAGGTAGGAGTGCCTCTTGTCAGCAGCTGTAGACCGGATGCTGGAAGCAGAGCCTGGAACACTGGGTAGCAGACGGGCTGGAATAGGAACAACAGCAGAGGATCAGCAATCACAGTAGCTGGATGCTGGCAGGCTGGAACACTGGACAGCGGACAGCTTGAATAGCAGCAGCAGATCAGCAATCACAGTAGGCAGAAGAGGCATGAGACAAGCTGGGTCGGGCACTAATCAGCAAGCAGGCAGAATTAGCAGATAAGGGATGGTCGGAGAACAGGCCGGGTTGAGTAACAGGTATCAGGCTGGCAGAAGAAGCAACGTTGAACAAGCCGGGTCAGGATTGGAGAAGGCAGAATGGTCTAGGCAAGCCGGGTCGAGCAGGTAGTTGATCAGGTAGCAGATAACGGATAGCAGGTATCAGGAACGGACTAGCTGCAGATCAAACAGCACTTCAGCCAAAGTCTGACTTCCTTTTAAAGGCCCATGTGATGTGCTGACAAAGATGCTGGGTCCTAGAGCCCTTCTGCTCTGACAGATTCTGGATCCTAGAGTCCTCCTGCTCTTGGTGTCCTGACAACATCCCTGCGCATGTGTACATGTGTGCGCTTCCGAACGGTCGTGGGAACCTTCGTTTGAATCCATGCGCGCATGTGCACAAGCGTGCACGATCGCAACGCTTGTCTGGATCCCTGACACTGCTTCTCCTTTACCACTGGCACATGATCCGGCTCTCCCTCAAGCAGAACCTCCGCAACTTGGTTAGAACCCCATGCTTCTGCTTGTATTCCTGGATAGGCCTCAGACAGGCCTAGTAGCCAGGTGCTCCTGGATAGGACTCAGGCTTCTGGCCTAGCAACTTGGAACAATACAACACACATCCACCCAGGCAGCCACCCAGGTGGCTAAGAACACCGATCACCTGACTCCTCCCAAATAAATAGTCTACTCCAGCAAAAGAAACCCATGATGATTGGCTGAGATAACATATCTATTCATAACCTGTGCTATCTGTAATCCATCATTCTAATGTCAGAGGCAGCAATGCTACAGAAGAGAGGAACTAGACCAGACCCAGGCTTATGGTAAAGTCAGTGGATCCCCTACCAATTAGCCAAGCTAGTTACCACCTAGCACAACTAAATTTGTTAGCAGCCCTATTTAGGACCAGGGTGCTACAGAAAATTCAAGGATTTTCTGTACTCATATTGTATTTCAATGTGCACATTTTTATTATTGCTAAGATAAGTACTCCTCCTTCTTCTTCTACTTATTATTACTATAATATAGCATTTATACAGAAAAAACAGTTTGCACAGAGCTCTACAATATAGTTAAAGTGACACATTAATATTAGGTTTTTGGGTTTTGACATATCTAAACATCATATGTTCCATATAAATCAGTACCCACAGTAAAATGTACTCATAAGCAATGCAATTTCATGTGCTTAAAACTTTTACAGTGATGCTCATGGGTTATTTACAATAGCCAAAATAATAACTCTCCAGTTCGCTGTCTTGTGATGGATCACTAATTATTGGCATCTTGTTAATGGTTCATGGTAGGGCTTAAGTGGTGTAATTTAACTGTTATGATTATGGTTAAGGTTTAGGAGGTTTAATTTGGTTACATATTAAGAAGTAGGTTGAATGTTAAGAGTTAATTTTAGAGATTCCCAAGGTTCGGGTGAGGGTTAAGTGAAATGGTCAAGAGAAGAGTTACTGTAAGTGCCAGTGTTTAGATGAGGAGTTAAAGTACAACTAAAGGCAACATACATATTTTAGTAAATCCTCGTATAACTACCTGTTGCACATGGTAATAAACATAATAACTGAAATGATTATTTTCCTACCATATAGCTGCAATTGTGGTCTGTAATCCCCCTGTTCATTCCTGCTTTGTTATATAGTGTAGTGATTAGAGTTGAGCGAACCTGGACTGTAAAGTTCGGGTCCGTACCGAACTTTGGGGTGTCCGGGACTTGGACTTTTCAAAAAAAGTCTGGGTTCGGGTCCGGGGTTCTGGTATTTTATTACACATGTTGAATAGCTGCCAAGGGCAGCCAATCAACAAGTGTTTCACTGGTTTTCCCTGTGAAACAATCACAGCCATGCCTACTAATGGCATGGCTGTGATTGGCCAGTGCACCATGTGACCCAGCTTCTTTATGGGGCTGGAGTCACCGTGCTACATGTCATATGCTCACAGGATAGTTTAGGGAGAGGATGCTGTTGGCTCTGTGAGGGACAGATTGCAGAACATCTCATGCTGCATTACTGAACGATCTGATTGTGGACTAGGGAGAGATACCAGTACTGCTGCTTTGAGGGACAGATTGCAGACCTCATCCTGCTGCACAGATCGATCTGATTGGACTAGGTAGAGTCTGTTGCTTTAAGGGAAAGACTATTCTTCTAAAATCATCTCCAACTTGTACAGGGAAAGGTTCCAGTTGTTGCTTTAAGGGAAAGATTATTGTTCTAAAATCATCTGCAAGCTTTATTCACTAAGTGTATTCTAGCCGCATACAGCCATATTAGTGTTATAAAATCATGTCCAAGCTCCATTCACTAAGTGTATTCTAGCCGCATAGAGCCATATTAGTGTTATAAAATCATGTCCAAGCTCCATTCACTAAGTGTATTGTAGCTGTATAGAGCCTTATTAGTGTTATAAAATCAATGATTTTATAACACTAATATGGCTCTATGCAGCTACAATACACTTAGTGATAGTGAATGGAGCTTGGATATGATTTTATAACACTAATAAGGCTCTATGCGGCTACAATACACTTAATGAATAGAGCTTGCAGGTGACTTTATAACACTAATATGGCTCTATGCGGCTACAATACACTTAGTGAATGGAGCTTGGACATGATTTTATAACACTAATAAGGCTCTATGCAGCTACATTACTTTTAGTTAATGGAGCTTGGGCATGATTTTATAACACTAATAAGGCTCTATGCGGCTACAATACACTTAGTGAATGGAGCTTGGACATGATTTTATAACACTAATATGGCTCTATGCGGCCACAATACACTTAATGAATGGAGCTTGGACATGATTTTATAACACTAATATGGCTCTATGCAGCTATAATACACTTAGTGAATGGAGCTTGGACATGATTTTACAGCACTAATATGACTCTATGCGGCTAGAATACACTTAGTGAATGGAGTTTTCAAATGATTTTAGAACAATAATCCTTCCCTTAAAGCAACAGCTGGAAACTTGGAGATGATTTCTTGCACAAAAATTAAAGAAAACAGTGTTGGCTACCTCCTCCTTCTCCACCGCCACTTTCACCGCCTCCTCAACCTCCAACTCCACATCCACCTCCATTTTTGATTTTTTTAATGTGATTTTAGTTTAAAAATTATTTTAAGTTATTTCCCTATCCCCATTTCTTTGTAGGGCACTTGTCCAACTCTTACCGCCATTTTCCTTCCTTTTGCAGACCTCTAGGACTTGCCAGGACTTTGTTACAGCCATTTTTGTGCCTAAAAGTTCGGGTCCCCATTGATTTCAATGGGGTTCAGGGTCCGGGTCAAAGTTCGGGTCAAGTCCGGACCCGAACCCGGACTTTGTCCCGAAGTTCGGCCGAACCTGCAGAACCCGGACTTCCAGAGGTTTGATCAACTCTAGTAGTGATGATGGGAGGTGTTTAGCAGAGCTCAGATGTAATTTCTTTTCAGTGAACTAGACTCTCTATCTTACAGTCCTCCTGCCTTCTATCATGCTCAGTCTATTTTACATAACACACACCCATCTGCCAATCAATAGCTGGGTGTGTGCTATGTAAAACAGGCACAAGTCAGTACATGTTAGTTTGCGCACAGGTCTGTCTAATAAGCTGTGTACTTCTCCCTGCCTGCTTTCCTCTGGTAATTTGTAAACCAACAGAACAAAATTCAACCTAGGAGCTGGCTGTACAGATAGAGCAGTCGGTGGGCAAAGGGGGGGACATAGGTGGGAATGGGCAGGGCTTAACGGGCCAATCATGGATGGAGCCTAATCGTGACTTCTGTGTAGAATGAATGCCTGAGATTTCCATGGACTATAGGAGCATCTCCCCCAGTGATGTCAGGATGTTTCTGCAGAGAGATAGATGCAAAATGAGACCAACAGGCAAACCTGAGGCAATTCAAAATCCAGGAAGTAAAGTTGTCCCCTCATTAAAGGAAGTGAACATGAGAGCTAACAGCTGCAGGGGACAAGGTAGATATCTCAACATCATTACTGCTTTTTGCAAAACAACCAGTGACATGTTTAACAGACTGTATAGGTACATAACATATTGATTTTATCATTTTGACCATAGTTCTTCTTTAAGTGTTTGTAGGGATTATTTGGAGGGAGGTGGTTATATTAAGTGTTAATGCTTTAGACAGAAAAAAGATAAGTGTTAAAGGGTAGTTTTGTGTCAGAGAGACTTTTATAGTTAGGGACATAGAGAAAACTACCAATGTTAAGAAGTAATTATGCGGTGCAGAAAGACAAAACTCAAAAAAAGTATATACATAAAATAAAATTTTATTTTATACAAAATTGGGGGGTTACCCAGACAGAAGTGTGAAGATTGGGTCAGAAACTATCCCGACATGTTTCGCCTATCACAGGCTTCCTCAGGGGATTTGATTGACAAACACCAATCATATGTTCTTGAACAGTAAAATAATATACAAAAGTCAGTACACAATCTTCACACTTCCGTCTGGGTAACACCCAACTAAATGAATGAGACCTTTGGTGCCTTTTAATATATTGTAGCCTCTTTGGTCTTTTTTATCAATTTTGTATAAAATAAAATTTGATTTTATGTATATATATTTTTTTGAGTTTTGTCTTTCTGGACCGCATAAACCCACCGGGGAATATCTTCCTAACCCAATTAACGCTCAATTTCTTTGGGATGAGGTGTGTCTTTAAGTAAAACTCTGTTTGGAGAACCTTGGACAGGGGACAACTCCATTAAGAAGTAATGTTTGGATAGTTAAGGCACCTTTAGGATTTAAACCTGTCATTGTTGCTAAAAGCACTTGTGTCTTGGTGCAGAGATCTAATGTAAGAGCCTGGTGACATAAAAAGCACTCTTGAGTTTGCTTCTGCTGAATTACTTTAACATCCACTAGTTGTCACGTATCTTTGTCACATTTCAGCCCACAAAATAACAGCATTCACTACTGGCCAGAGAATCAGAGCTGCTGGCTGGAGGTTAGTGCAATGAAGACTAAGGATACAATTAGGGGTTACGTAAAGTGCTAAAAGTTCAGGAAGGTAAAGTAGGCTTATTAGTAAGATTGAATTAATGTATTTTTGAAAAGTAACAATATATGGTAACAGTATAATTATGTAATCATTCTGCTGCATGCAGCAGGAAACCATTCTTTTATTCTCCCTTACGACAAAATTAAGATTGTACATTGCAATTTTCTAGCACTTTACAAAGTGTGAGGCAGCCAAGAACAGTTAAGAACATACAAAGACACTAGTATTTACTTACTGGTGTCATCTTTGAGCCAACATAATTATCCAGTGAGTAAATACTGACAAAGCTGACAATGATGCTTGAGCAAAGGTAATATTGGCTTACTGATGAAAAGGTAAAAGTACTGTCAAGTAGAACCCTGGGATCTATTTTTGAAGTAGTAACACCTGCAGCTATTATCTTTTACATGACTGAGCATTCACCTACCTAAGACATAATGTGTAAGAGGGTTTTCGAATGTTATGGGGTTCTTAAGAATTTATAAATACTCATTTATGGGTTCACCTGTTGTTGCTGCTGAAAACCTCACACCAAAACTCATGAGTTTGCCTATGACCTGCATATTCATAAATTTCACTTTACCTAAAACATTTGTATTTTAGTATCTAATATTTAGATGCAGATTCACTTATAACATTCGTAGAAAGAACATTTTTGTAAAATGATAACTCAAAAGAAGAGATTAAAAATGAGCTTTGAGTTCACACGAACACGAGTTTGACTCATAGAAGGGCCAATGATGGGGGGTTTTCCAAAGTGCCATACCTCTCCCTATAAAAGTCAGGTTTCCTATTAGCTTCTTGTTAGTGTGTGTTAGAATTGGAGTAGATAGGGACAGCTGAAAGAGTGTTTTCAGGGAGAGACGGATACTGCTAGTTTTTCAAATAACAGTAAAATTGTTGATTTTTTTCAAAGAGCAATAATGGATGATTCATTGGTTCCAGTAACATTTGTAAGTGGTGCAAATACAGTTTCTGTTTAGGGCCCAGACCATGTCAGGGGACAATGCTTTAACATCAGAGCCAAGACTTTTAACTGCACAGGGAGTGTTCAGGACTATACAACTCAGTGCGCTCAAGTTCACATGCATCATTCACGAGCTCTGAGTGGAGGTGCCAAAGTTTCAACCACCTTCAGAAGACACATTCCATATACATGATAAAACAGCATTCATCCTACAGTCTCCAGGCTCCTTCTGAGAGGTCACTTACACCTTTCTAGAAATGTTCAGTGTCTTTAGATTGCTCTAATTACAGAGCAGCACCCTGTGGCAGTAATAACATATATCAACTTGATGTGGCCACAGTTTCACATAAGTTATTTCCTGTTTGCAATAATATTTGTAACCATAATGCACTTCCTGGTTAATGAACTGTTAGCTAGTTATCTGGCTTAGAGGGATCAATAAAGAGGGATTTTTCTTCTGCCAGCCCACTCACTATAAAAGGGTGAAATTTGTTACTGTGCTCTATTGCTGTAATTTGCTATGAATTGCACTGTGGTGGACTACATATTCATATGCACCCCCATGTTCACAGTTCAGAGACCCAACTGTCCTTTTTAGGACCACATTTTTGTGTCAGCAACAACTGTAGTTGCTGTTTAGCTGGTGTCCCTCTTGTCGTTTTTTTTCATGTTTATCCATTTTCCTTACATTTCTGCTAGGTTATACAAAAAATGGGTTGGGGTTTAGTGTTTCAGGATTTTTTTGGGGGGGTTATATTTTCTTTTCTTTTGTTAGGTACTTTTCTTGTTCTGGGGTTCATATCATATACTTTTCTATACCAAAACAAAAATATAAACACTCTTTGATAAGTACCTTGGTGAATACTGCTAAAGCTGGTGTTCCAGTGATGTGGTCTCGGCAGGAGCCCCTTATGCTGATGCAATGGTTTGCATGGATGCAAAAAGTGGATGGAAGATCCTTCTGCTATGGCCGAGGCCAAGGGCAAGGAGGAAGCATTCCATCACCACTGGTTTCATTGGAATGATATCCTCTATTCTGACTAATACATTCAACTTTTAAAATTCCTTAATCATATGAATTTAAAAAGAATAATTTCTGCCTAGAATAACCGAGACTCAGGCATCACAGGGAGCCTTCCTCCCCTTATTGTCTTTAAGTGCTTGTCTCTCATTTTTCTACTATCCTATATCACACACTTCCACCATTGCCTTTCTGACTAATTCTTACCCTTTTTTTACTTCCCCACTCTGGTGTTATATAGTCCACTTAATATGATTAGTAGAGAACAAAGCTATCTTTGTCAAAGGAAGTTCAATCCACTTTTGATCCTACCTGGTTGCTTGAATTGTTTCCTATTTTATATTCTACATTATATTCTTTAGAAATGGTTTGCAATTTTGCAATTCTAGTAGCTGTATTGCACATTTTGGTTTTGCCAGATTGCCTCTGGGAACAATCTGTATACTTAACTGTTGTTTGTAAGACAGTCATAAATGGTAAATATGGTTTATATTAGTGATTTTAATTATGACAGCCATCCAGCGAAGATGATTTTTTTAGACAAATTACCTTACCCATGTATGAAATTGTTATTGTTCTGTATGTCATGCTTCATTGCAACTCTTAAATGACCAAAATATACAAAAAAAATGTCAGGAAGGTCTTAATTGAGAGGCAAAGGTTCTTCATGTGGTGGTATTAGGGAGCAAACAGGTTTTGCAGGGCAAAGCAGTGGTTAGGGTACACCATCTAGAAGTAAGGTATATCTGCATTTCCTATTTCAGAGTGGCTATGTTATGCAGCCACAGCACATGCAGGGGTAATTGAATGGCTAACAAAGTATTCCTCTTCTTCTTCCTCCCAGGTGCAGAGCAGCCAGTAATCTGCAACTTCTGCTATTGCTAACTTAAACCATAGCCCCACAAACTTGCAACAATGTGTCAGTGGAATAATTTGATCTCACGATCACTGACTTCCTGCAAGAAAGATAAACTTGGTCATGTGCAAGCATTCCTCATTTTAGATATTGATGATGAGGAAGATAGCGCCAGTACCATAGAGGGAAGGGACATCAGGCAAGAAGCAGCAGAAGCTTGTAATGTTTCAGCAGCTGGAGATTCCTACCAAGTGGGTTCCAGCAATGAGGAGGGGGTGGACGATGAGGTGGCTGACCATTTGTGGGAATGGCGAGGAGGAAAGTTCTGAAGGAGAGGCAGAAAAGCAGTGAGGGAGGAATTTTTACAGGGACAGCTTGCAGAGGACTGAAGGGAGTAGCCTTGCTAATCCATCTGGTGGCACTGCGCTACAGGTACAGACCACTGCTATCCCAGAACTGGTCAACACTTTTTTCATTGTATGTCCAATAGCACCATTGTGACCTGCAGCCTCTGCCCGCACTGTGCCAACTATTTGGGTACCATGTGTATGAGGAAACACTTGACTCTATGCCAGAGAGCTAGATGGGAGCAACTCCTCCTCCATTATTGCTCACTTTTTGCATCTCCCTACCACAGCATCATCCTGCTACATCTACTGTAACATTAGTGGCTTCTAGTGACAGGGAGGAAGTCTAGGATGTTTAGGATATGTCATGTCAAGCAGGGAAGAGGGTCATTTGTCTATGTGGGGGAGGGTCAAGTGAAAACTTGAACCTCTGCTGAATTCTCCTACACCAACCCCTCCATCTCGAATAGCATCATTCTTAAAGTAGATTTCTCTTCTGCTGCTGGAAAAAAAAATATCCCAAAATCATCCTGATCCCCATTATTTTATTACCAGCTTGGCAACATTGCTGACTTTGCAGCTGCCCAATTCAAGCTCATGGAATCAGCCCCACTTTGTGAGTTTATGAGCTGTGTGATGCCACTGTGGAAGATACCCAACTGCCATTCTTTTGCCCAGAAGGCAATCCCTGCCCTCCCCCCATGTGGAATATGATGTATCTCTGTTGCTGGCCATGCTATCAGCAAATGGTACACATGATCACAGAGCAGTAGTTTAATAAGCAATGCAAGGATGTTACTTATCCTTCATGGCACACTATGTCAATCTTCTGGCAGCTGAGAAAAATGCTGGATGAGGCACATTACTGGAGCTTGTGGTGCCACCATGTGTCTTGTTCAGTGGTGACAGCATAGTCACATGTATCCCTTCCCTCTCATTGGCCTCATCCTTTGACTCCTCAGAACCTGCATTCATCTTCAAGCACCCCATATCATATGCAACATGCCAGGTTTAATGCTGCCATGCTGTGTCACAGCTTGTATGCCTAGGGGGACAGGAGCCACACTGGTCCAGAACTGTTTGCAGCTCTCCAGGCCCAGACCAAGAGCTACCTGACCCCACACCATATTCAGTCAAGCAAAGTCATCAGCAACAAGGGTATTAACATTCTGACTGCTCTTTGCCAGCTATTTTGTGAGGAATAGGGTCTTTTATGCTCAGATATCTGCAGTTTTGCACAAAGACCTCAGGATTTGGTCATCCAAGAGAGGCACCCACTGGATGACTACCCTATTAAATATAGGGTTATTACATGGCATTCCAGGAAGGTGCTGCATAAGAACCTCTTTGCTGCATTTCCTGATGGTAGCAGGATCCCTTCTGATGCCACTGATCCCTCATAGATACTACTTTTAAAAATTGTTTTGAACTACAATGGGCAGATATGGCTGCAGGCAGAACTCACTGGCAGCTAGTAAACCATATGCATACTTACTACATCATGTCCAGAGCTGAGGCAGAAGTGAGGGTGGTGATGCTTATACTAGCAGATCCAACCACTGTGACCAGAATGTGATGTATTACTCAGCCTCACCCTGTGCAGAGATTTTCTGCTCTGGGACAACAATCTATGCATCAGCAGACTGAAAGTGATTGTCACTGGGGCAGGTTAACCATCACCACATGTTTTAATGGAAACATATTCTATTTACAGCAGCTGCTGTTACAATTCTAACCTTTTACAAATATGTAAGTGTACACCTAAGCTCTTAGAACTGCACCAAAAAACTGATGAGCTTGCCCCACCCCCACATTATGCACATACTAACATAAACATACTATCAGGGGTGTCTATGTACAAAAACTTGGCTTGTGCTACACAGGACATATCACCGCATATGATGGAGTGAGATTGATAATTATAGGCGTATTATTCGCGCTTAACTGTAAAGTGATAATATGTCAGCATTTTAAAGCTTCATCTATGGAAAATATATGGTGCCAAAGTTTGTTGTCATTTTACCACATGCTCACCAAAGCTCCCCGCCACCAAAGCTCACCATGTTGGGTATCTTTTCATTTGGCGTAACCTCATCTTCTATAATTTGACAAAAATTGGGTAATATATTGCATCTGTGTGCTCTAAAATAAACTTTACTATATACTTCACTGAAAGTTTCTGCTTGATAAACCTTTGCACAAATAGTGTGTTTAATAAAAAATTGGTACTACCACTGAATTATTCTCTTGGGTCTCTGATTTCTGTTTTTGTTTTGCTAAATGCTCTTTAGGGCAGTGCACAGCTCAATGTACCCTTTTTTTCAACAAAAAATTGTCTATTTCCCTTGAAAAGAGACAGAAGTTAGTATCAAGATTCACCCCTATACTTCAAAAAAGTTTTTGTCTGAACTCAAACCGGATTTAATAAACCTCCTAAAAATCGAGCCCAGGACAAGGAGATGCCATCTCACTCTCTCTCTATCTTCTTCCCAACTTTTCTTCTCTCTCTTTCTCTCTCTCTCTCTTTTTCTCTTGCTTTGAATGCTTTTTCACTACAGGCAAGCATAAGTTGCTTCATTATAAAAAAGACAACTGCGCTATGTCTAAAAAGTAAGCAGCGGCAAAAAAAATTACCACAGTTTATACAAATATAAAGCCGCGCTGAGATATTAATAAATTGTAGTAAAAATACACATGGAAATGTCCTATAAATGACCAGGTATTCAATTCCAAGGAATTAGATCTCAAGATATATGAGCAACATCCGTGAAAAGGACCAAGCAAGTAATTCAGTCTTTACAAACACCCAGTGCTCAACAAAGTGTGTGAATCCGTCACCAGAAGAATTGAAGGCTTACCAGACCCAGCTGGAAGCCAGGCATGTATGATAATCCTGCTGAATAGTTCCCCTGGTCTTTATGCCCCGGACGACGTCAATTCTGACGAAACGTACGTCGGGAAGACGCGCTGACGTCACCGTTTGTTTTGTGTTGGCCGGCTGACTACATGTGGATATACACGCTTTTACCAACTTGCAATGTGTGAGTACCTGCAATATACTTTTTATAAATAAATCTATCGACTGTACTTCACTATCTGGGGCTCCTTTTGTCTTTCCCTGGTATATGATACATCTTCATGTGATAACACGGAGGCTGGGAGGAGTTAACCCCTTATTAGAAGTGCCTTTTCCATACACCTACTGGGAAGCTGTGCATGAAGTTTGGGGATTCCGTACCTTCAAGGCATAAAGACCAGGGGAACTATTCAGCAGGATTATCATACATGCCTGGCTTCCAGCTGGGTCTGGTAAGCCTTCAATTCTTCTGGTGACGGATTCACACACTTTGTTGAGCACTGGGTGTTTGTAAAGACTGAATTACTTGCTTGGTCCTTTTCACGGATGTTGCTCATATATCTTGAGATCGAATTCCTTGGAATTGAATACCTGGTCATTTATAGGACATTTCCATGTGTATTTTTACTACAATTTACTAATATCTCAGCGCGGCTTTATATTTGTATAAGTTGCTTCATCCCCAACTGCAGAATGCTGGACCTTTTTTCGACTATTTGATGTCCTTTTTCTTGATTGGAGGATACTTTTCCTCTAATAAGAGGCTGCTGTTATGCACATTCAAGAGAGAAAATGTTTTAAAGACACCTTATACACTATAAAACAATTTGTGTTCATTCAGTTAGTATTGGACTTTGAATGACAAGTCACCAAACATAGCAGGGTGACTACCTAGAAGGACAACCAATAAAGGCCCATCCATGTTCCACAGTTGGATGAATTAAGGTTCACTGTAGTAATTGATCTTTTAACTTTACAATTTTGTCCCCAGGCTACCCTTCAGAACCAAGATATCCTCTTGGGGCCCTCCAGAGATTGTAAAGGCACCCCAACATGGATGCATGCATCTCCTTTCAAATTGACAGTTGTCATGTGTCTTGTCAACTTTTGGGGAATACTTGCATGTAAAGGCTCAGTTATAGCTTGGCAGGCCAGGCAAAGATCTGATAACCAGTGGCGTCACTAGGGTTGGTGTCACTCGGTGCGGAAAAACATGGTGTTACCCCCTCCACCAACTACAGACCTCCCTCTACTAAGTACAAACCCTCTTCCTCAGTATAGAACCCTACCCACTAAATACAGACCCCCCCTTCCTCAGTACAGACCCCCTCACTAAGTATAGACCCTTCCTTCCTCAGTATAGACCCCCCCACTAACTATAGACCCCCCACTTAGTATGGAACCCTCTCCCTTAATACAGACCCCCTTCCTCAGTATAGACCACCTCTACTAAAGACCCCCCTCAGTACAGACCCCTTCCATCACTGCAGACCCCCCTCAGTGCAGACCCCCTGCTTCAGTGCAGACCCCCCTCAGTGCAGACCCCCTTCCATTAGTGCAGCTACCCCCTCGGTGCAGACCTCCTCCCTCAGTGCAGACCCCCTTCTGTACAGACCCCCTCTATCAGTGCAGACCTCCCTCAGTACAGACCTCCTACATCAGTGCAAACCCCCCTAGGTGCAGACCCCCTTCCATCAGTGCAGTCCCCCCTCAGTACAGACCCCCTCTATCAGTGCAGATTCCCTTTCAACAGTGCAAACCCCCCTCAGTACAGGCCCCCTTCCATCAGTGCAGACCCCCCTCAGTACAGACCCCCTTGCATCAGTGCAGACTCCTCTCCATCAGTGCAGACCTCCCCTTCCCTAGTGCAGACCCCCTTCAATCACTGCAGACCCCCCTCAGTGCAGACCTCCTTCCATCAGTGCAGACCCCCCTGAGTGAAGACCCCCTTCCATCAGTGCAGACTCCCCTCAGTGAAGACCCCCTCCATCAGTGCAGACCCCCCTCTACACTTGTGCTAGTACAGATTTGGGTGGATATGTGCTGGGGGAGTGCTAAGGGAGGGGAGAGGGCTTGTGCTCTTGTAGGGTTTTTCCAACCCCCACTTCTATCATAGGACCTTCCTCTCCCCTCCGATAGCGCCCCCCCAGCACATGTCTCCTCTGGCAATTTACATACCTCAGATCACCACAGCTGCGGGACATGCACAGCTGTTGTCCCTCCTCCTGTGTATATGTAAACAGCCAGGAGGGGGAGGTGGCTTCAGTCCACTCCGCTGTGTGTCTGAGATAGGGAGACAGCCTGAGCCAGCAAGAGATGCAAATCAGTGTCTCTGGTGCAGCTGCTGCCCACAGGTGTCACCCCTCTGGAGGGTGTCACCCGGGTGCGGCCCACACCCCCTGCCCCCCCTTGCGATGCCACAGCCGATAACCAATGTCATTGTTATTTATAAGCAAGTTTTGGTATGCCTCATTCTCATTGTCCCATCTGCCAGATTATATCCCCAACTTTTACTGTCTGTTGATGGATGCCTGCTGCTTTTCATAAAACATTTTATGGCTCTGGAAAAATATACAAAATAATTATGACTTTGTATTTATGAATGTTGAGTTCCTTTTTTTGTCAGATGGTACTGATTCTATTCTGGTTCTACCACACCCCAGAAAACAAATCTATAAAAGAAAGCTATTCTTGTTAATCTACTTCATATAGTGCTGTTTTCTTGCTGCCTTGCCCTGGAGAAAAGTTAGAATAAAAATTCTTTATTTTTGTCTTTTTTGTTATACTGATAAAATTGAAGCTAGCATGGTACTGAAACAGCCTGGAAAAAAACAGAAAAAAAACATAATTTGTTTTTCTCCTAAACCATCAGTCATTATTATGTATGGCCTCCTTACCCAACTGATTATTGTAGTCAACAGTGCTTCCTGTTTATTTGCTGTAGCTACAAATGTTGCACCAAAACTACTGACGATGTAAAGTTTTTTTTTAAAAAAAAACAGCTGCTATAATGCTAAATACCATCAGAACAAGGCCCAAATGTAAGGAACCTGTCAAAAAATGTATTTTGCCCTTCATAAATCATTTCATGTTATATTTATATCAAAGCATTTACAGATGAATTTCCAAGTCAACTAAGGTTGAAATGTACAGTATGTGGGAACTCATTCCAACAATACATTTTAGAAAAGAAAGTCAAAAATGACTGTTCACTGTGGTTGCATAGCATTATCAAATGTATGCCCCAATCAAAAAATAAAATAAAATTTTAAGATCCATACAGGAAGGATAACTCACATGCCAAGCAATTTATTGTACCAGTCCTCTAAACTCCATTTTGTCTGTAATATGGTAAACCTGGAAACACTTGGTGTTGGGACTTGCTGCCTGTCACATGAAGAAACTCGGATTTAAAGTATACTCAAAGGCAAAACTCTTTTTTTTTTCATTTTGGATAGAGTAATGGAGAGTTATAACCCTGTCAGGTTTTATTTTTTGTTTCTATTTTGCCAATGAGGAGATTTCCCTTCAATTCCCATCCCAAAGCCAAAACAGGAAGCGAGAGGAAAACCCTCAAAAGAGAAGAAATGCCTGGTTGTCACCAAGGTCACCAGAAATACTGTCCCCATTTGACAATTTGCCCTCTATTATCGTTTTGAGAACACCCCAAAATTGGGATTTTCTTTTGCTTTCACTTTTAGTGATAACTGGAAACATGACAAATATAGAGTGCAAACCTCCCTAATGGGGGCCCAGACAGCAATAAAAACCTAAGAGGTATTCTAATCCTTCTCTATTCTGTCAGAAACTAAGAACAATTGCATTTAGTTATATATATAAGAAAAACACCAGAACTAAGACGATTCTCACAGCTACCAATAACATTTCAACTTTCCATGAAATGTTGAACAAGATTGGTGATGCAGGAAGGATGAGAGAGGAAGGTATACAGAACTTGGTTCTAGAATTACACTCCTACCAACCCATTATAGGGTCGTGGGTATTTATTTGCACATTTCAGATGAAGGCAAATTAAGTGAATTGTATAATTTTGTATTGTTCTGTGCTCAATAATAGTATCAGTAGCTCACTAAATATTGTATTTGCCTAAAATTTATTTTTTTAGAAGTTTCCAAACACCAATTAACCTCTTGACTCCCATGCCAATTCTGACACTTCTCACATACATGTAAAAATCTGCATTTTTTACTACAATATTACTAGCAACCCCAAAACATTATATATTTTCTGAAAGCAAAGGTGCTGGAGAAAAAAAATGTTGGTTGTTGCAATTTCTTATGTCACACGACATTTTTTCAGCAGTTTTTGAAACGCAATTTTTCTGGAAATATACACTTAAGTGAATGTTAGTGCACACAAACACAATATAATACCCTATTGTTTGTTAAAATATACAAGATGATGTTGACTGAGTAAACTTTAGATACCTAATATGTCATGCTTTAACCACTTCACGCAAACTGACGTACCCGTACGTTGGTCGGGAGAAGTGGATATATCGGAGTATAGCCTACAGCTACAGGCTATACCCCAGTACCGTTTTTCAGAGCAGCCGGTCAGCTGTCTGATGCTAATGGCTGATCCGGCTCGGCAGCCGCTCGGCCATTATGCCAGGCAGGACACCTCCCTCTCACCGCCTTCCACTGCTTTTCCCCATTTCTCATCCCACCGGGAGACCAGAGCTTCCATCTGGCATGTCCGCTGGGTGCTAGGAGTCCTGAAAGGAGCCAGAATCGGCTCTGATTGGGTCTCCTTCATGAAATTCTGGAAGTGACATCACAACGTCATTTCTGGTTTACTTGGCTGCTAATGGCGCCAATTTTAAAAAAGTGAGAGTATTCAGATTCTGGCCATCTAAATACATTTAAGTGCACAGGAGGGATTGGGGGTATTTTAGACCCCCGATCCCTCCATAAAGAGTACCTGTCACTGACTATTACTGTCACAAGAGATGTTTACATTCCTTGTGAAGCAATAAAAGTATTTTTTTATGTTTTAAAGGAACAGAGCAAAAAATAAATAAAAGAAAATAATTGTGCACCCCTACGGAATAGCAACAAATTACTTTACCTAAAAATCCCCATAGGCAATGCTTTAACCACTTCAGCACTGGAAGGATTTATCCCCTTAACCACTTAACAACCGCCCCATAGACAATTGACGTCTACAGGGCGGTTGCTTAATTCTGGGAGGACGTCTATTGACGTCCTCCCAGAATCGCGCTTCCCGCGCGCCCCCTGGGGCGCGCACACGGGAACATCCGTGACCGTCGGGTCCGCGGCCTTTCACCACGTGATCGCGCCGTCAAATGACGGCGTGATCACATGTAAACAAGCCGGCGGAAGCGCCGGCTTCTCTCTCCTCTCCGCACCGATCGGTGCAGTGTGAGAGGAGAGAGGGGGGAGAGAGGTGGTGCTGCAGCGCTGTGGGCGATGTGTAATGCCCACAGCGCTGCCTAGGTGACATAATACACCCCCCCACCATCTATTTACCACCCACCCACCACCCCCCAGCCACAATCAGCCACCCACCACCCACCCAGCCATCATCAGCCACCCACCACCCACCCAGCCATCCACCCCCACCCATCCTCACCCAATCC
>BLSH010390839.1:145811-157370 GCA_018402905.1 Glandirana rugosa | reverse complement strand
AAACCTCGTTAACCTACTCTCGGCGTCGGCTGGGACACCACCAATTTGGTGTGTTCGGGACGACTAGGTGGTCAGTATACTGACTCTCCCAGGTTGACGAAACCATTCCTAGGTAGAAGCAATCAAACTATAGAGAAGGAAATACTAAAGGACTACAAGCTTTGTTACGTCAAACCTCTATATGGTACCACAAGTATCAACGTTAGGGAACCTCCTATATATAAGCTTCGTCCTTGAGAAAATAATGATTCTCTGAAAACGAAATACCTGTGAAGTGTTAAAACGTGTATAATACAAATGACATGAACAACCACTGTTCGGGGTCCGGGACAAAGTTTGGGTTCTGTCCGGACCCAAACCCGGACTTTGTCCCGAAGTTCGGCCGAACCAGCAGAACCCGGACTTCTAGAAGTTCGCTCAACTCTAGTAGTCACCAACAAGTACAGTAAACATAATATGTGCAAAATTGTGAAGTGTCCATAAAGCAAAAGTCTCTTAGTAATAAAAGAGTTCCTGCTTCGAATATATATCCTCCAAGGGATTGCAACTATGAACACCATGGTATATCTCCAAACTGCATTGTTTCGAACATCAGGAAATCATAAAGGAAGAGATATCAAACTAACGAAGATGGATCCTTACCAAAGCAGTTGGACCCTCTCAGTCATATGACTGGTGGATCAGCAGGGCTTGTGTGGTTTAACCACCACAGGGTCGGCTGCGGCTCTCATCCAATTGCTCCAAATAGGCGACGCCACCTTTCCAGGGTCCGGTTTGTGGGGTAGTGGGTCCAGGCTCCTCCGTCTGTTCACTCCGGTCCGCTTGTTCCAAAAAGCTCACCGAGTGAATATGTGAAAAGAAGACGGGGACACTCCACTTGGCGTAATAAAATCACCACTTTTATTGTGGATATACAATATAAAAGAAAGTAATGTCGGCAATACAAGATAAAAACAAGGTGTAAATGGCTACTGCGATGGGCGCACGGTACTCACCCGATGCGTTTCATCTGTTTTAGACATCATCTGGGGTGTGGGGACCGCGCGCCCCCATCGCAGTATATATAGACAATTCAAAAGAACCTCCTAAAACATCAATTAGTGAACACCGGAAGTAGCGCTCGGGACTTCCGCCCTTGTGGGGCCGGCGTGCCCTCCAAGCCTCTCTCATTGAGCGGCAGATCCAAAGGGCATGCCCCCTGCCTCTCATCTGTTAGCATAGAATTACCAAGGCAAAAAATCTCATCTGGGGGTAAACAAACCAACAAATATCTTTGGGATAACTCATAATGGGTATACAGTGTATAGTAATGCATTAAAATATGTATATTGAAATCCCCCTCCGTCCCATCTTTCAGATGCGATGGGGCGATATGGACAAGCACTTCCGGGTATATGGTCAGGCGGGCGGAACGGCGCATGCGTCACTACCGCCTCCAGACCTAGAAGGGCATTGGCAGGAAATCGCCCGCGTCAGCTCCGTCTTCCAACCCAGAAGGACACAGAAGGGTGGGGGAGAATGCTCAGTACCTACATCCTCTGACCCCGAAGTCCGAGGGAGTTACTAACTAGACTTATCCTGCGTACTACCTGAGATGCTGAATCATCCAATGTCTTAGTGATGACTGGACGCAGGCTGATAATGGTGAGACAATGACTGGAGGGGCAAACTCTTAATCAAGAGTTAAATGGGACTAGATGAAAGTTGTAAGGTGAAATATAGATATGAAAATATGTAAATGTAAAATAAGGTATATGAACATTCAGGGCACCTCACACAATCGGGCCAAATGATTGGCCAGGTGCAAGAGGAAAATATATCCTCCACCCCTACAGCTAATATTAGGGCTGACATTTTTACCTTAAAATCTGTTCGGGAGAGAGGGTTAAGGACCCCAAACTGAATCACCCATATTGGTGCAAAATAACTCTTGTTTATACACTAGTGATATTAAAAGTGATAAATAAATAAATCAATAATTAAATATTCCACCGTATCCCTTCAAAAACAGCCAAGACAGCTGAATGGAGGAAAAGCACACACCCCCACTCCACATAGGCAAAGGAAAGAAGGAATGTGCAGAGCTGTGCTGTGACAAGACAAGTTCTCTAATAATCTATTTATAGCAACCTCCCATGACACAAATTTCAAGCTGGTTTTATCTTGGTTGATGGAGAATTTGTCAGAAGTTATCATGCTGATAACAGAAGAATGGAGCAACAGAAAGACACAGGACTTTGGAGAGAGATAAGAAAACACTACAGATATATGTGCTTAGTTCATATTTCATGAATCAGGTTTACATCCACTTTAATGTACGGACAACCCGAAAAGGGGTTAATGTTTAAATGGCATATTTGTTACTGTAAATAAAAAATATTGAACTATAAAGTGAAGAAATTGTGTTCACTTGAATGATCCAATCACTTACAAGTAAAAAAAATCATGTGTTTTTGATTTTTTATTTCTCTTTTTACATGATTGGATGACTGAAGTGAACGCAGCACAATCTTGCCTTAAATAATAATTTTTTTGCTTTAATCTAACCTCAACAAAGTGACACTAAGCATACAGTAAATCATTCTCTTGCACTGAGCATGCTGTAAGAGTACTGGAATTTTAAAGCCTTGTGAGAAATATTTACGAAGTCCTTTTCAATCATTTTTTATGTGATCATGAACCTATATTCTCTAGTACCTAGAAGGGTTATTAGATGGCTCAATAAAACTTGCACTTATTGTACACTATAAAGGCAGACAGCTTCAAATCCAGTGGAGTCTAATCCCCACTATAATCACCAGTATATAAAAGCACCTCTTCAGGCCACGCTATATGCCCCGTTGCCTGTGCTGTGGTGATAATGAGGGTAGACTGAACAGTTCACTCCAACTGAACTGATAAGTATTTTCTCCTAAGCAGTAAACTTCTCTGAGTATCACCCCCTCTGTGAAAGAACGACTGCGCCCTTCTGTTTTAACTAGTTTTCAAGCAGTAAAAAACATTTTATTGCTTTCAATAATTCTCATTTAATCACAGGCCATTTCAGTGACTAATGAACATGCTTAGCTTTTTGCATAGTGCAGAAGTAAGAAGGCTGGTAAAGGAAGGTACAGTAAGGTTTAAATTCACTAGGGTGTGCATGTTCTTTCATTAAGACATAGAAAGGTGCCATTCAAATTGTCCTAAACAGGAAGCAGAGGATTCTGTAGACAGGCCAGTTCCAGCAGTGTTTTCTGGTGAATTTTGCTGTATAGTTATGCAAACATCATATTGCAGAGAGAGATCATACTTTTTTCTTATAATTATTATAATAAACACATAAAAGTGTGTATTGTTTAGAGTCTTAAACTACTGTAGTCATATACTTGCATCACATAGAGTTCAGGCAAAAATAAGGTTTCTTGCAACTGAAATTTGGGCATGATTTCATTTATATACATTGCTCAACACCAACAAAGTATAAATCAACTTTGTCGGCACTAAATGCTTTTGCAAATCTAGTTATTACCTTGAAAATGTAGTAGTGACCTCATCTCAGCGTGTCACAATAGTCTATGCAGAGAGCAGGACTGTGGAAGGGTTCCAGCAGGCCCACAAACTTCAGGCCACCTGCAGAAAACTAGAGGGGGGGGCTGATACAAAACAAGTCCGTCCTCTTGCATGTGAGGAGAGAGAAGCCATGACCAGTCTTTATTAGAGGAAGCTCCAGCACTTGGGCAAAGTTTTACACTTAGTTTCTGTACAGATTTGGAAGAAATGTGCAAAGCACACCAAGATTCATGTAAGTTTCTTGTATTTACACAGTTGTGTACTCAGAAGTTAAGATTCAAATATAGTTACATAGTTTAAAAGATTGAAAAAGCACACAGATCTATCCAGTCCAACCTGGTATGTGCTTTTTTATTAACAATTCCCATAAAAATTTCCATAGCCCTGCACATTCTGGGATGAGATTCAGATTTGCCATGAACCTTGTTCTGCAGGGAAACAAAATTTGCATTTTATTTTTGTTTCTTTTTCATTCTTTATTTTGAGCAATTTTCATACAAGCAGACATGGGAGAAATATTAGCCATTGCATACCAAGAGATATATCTCACCACATACGTTACATCATGAGTGAGCACACAAGGCAAAAAAGTCATATTTCGTGTCATGAAACACCAGTTATAACAGACACTTGAGTCTCTATCATCCTGACAGTACATCATTTTTCTTGAAAAACAACAAAATAACAAAGTAACAAAACATATATAAAGAAAAGAAACATAAGAAGAAGAAAGAGAAAAAAAGGGAGGAGAGAGAGAGAAGGGGAAGATAAACGGGGGGGAAGGAAAAAGGGTTGGGTTTGGGAACCCTACTCCCCCTTCCACTAGTATAGAGCCATATTCCCTAGAGAAGGTACAAAGGGAGCAATAGAACCATTTTTGGGTTGTTCTATTGGTTGTGGTAATACTCTCCATGGCATAAAATCAGCTACTTTGGTGAGCCACAGTGAGAACGTAGGGGGTGATTCCTGCTTCCACAGGGCTGGCATGGTCTTAGCCACATTTAGAAGGTGGACAAACAATGCATTTTTGTATTTTCATTTTGATAAATCTGAGTAATGTAGAAGATATCTGGCCGGGTCGTAGTCAGTGAGCTGCTTTATGGTGCATCGCATCTTGGACCAAAACTCCAGTTTTTGGCAAGACCAGAAGATATGCAACATGGTACCCTCGGCCTCCCTGCAACGCCAACAGATGTTCACTGCATCAGGGTAAATTTTCTTCAAGAGAGACGGGACCTTATACCAATGTGGGAGGACCTCGTAGCTCAGCTCTTGGTAATTACTGGCCTCTGAGGAGTAATGAGCACAATAGAGGACATGATCCGGCTGCTCAGCGGAAAGTGTGAGGCCCAGGTCCCTTTCCCAATTCTGGAAAATTCCAGAGACTAATCCCTCAGGAGGATATACTAGTAATTTTTAGGCATCGGAGACCCCATGAGTAGAGAGGCTCTCTTCCAGACATATGTTTTCTAGTGGTGTGTTAAGACGGGTTGACCACCCCTCACGGAGGACAAAATTTGTACATTTTTACCTGATTTCACCAGAACATTTTTTTTCATGAAACTGCTTTGTGTGACCTTTAAACCATGGACAGCAGGTTTAGGAGAACTAGTAAGGGGCTTTTGGGTAAAGTAGCCTCTTCACTGTAAAAGGGAGGGCTCAGAGCAGCCATAGTGTTTTGGAATCTGCTGTATGGAGAGGAGAGTGATAGAAGACCAACTGAATATGGAAAGGTTAGGGTCAGCTAGATAACTGCACTTTATTTATATAAATTGCAGCAGTGAATACTTGCCACCCCCCCCCTCCACACACACACACACACACACACAATATTTATGGTTCTTCTTTTTCCCAAAAGTGCTTATTTAGACTACCATCTGGATCAATAGCACTATCTGGGCAATATCATGTTTAATTGCTAGCTCTCTAACCACTTGCTGACCAGCCAGTAGTAATTTTACTGCTGGCTGGTGGCTCTTCTGGGCACCATGGGGTTCCAGGTTTACAGGTGCCCACATGGCACCCACTGCCTCTCGTGCTGATTTGTGGCCAATCACAGCACAGATCTGTGTGCATTATTAAACACATCTGGCTGTTTTTTCTTCCTGATTTCACTTACCGTTCAGAGTTGAAATTAGGAAGAAAAACCATCTAGTATGTAAGTGAGTAAAATGAGGACACATACACTTGTTAGGCACACAGTTAACCCTTTGATTGCCCTACTGATGACTGCTGTCACTCAGCCAGTGCCATTAGTGTCAGTGTACAGTATTATCACTGATCATTGTATTAGTGTCACTAGCAACATCAGATAGTGTCAGTTAGAGTGAGTTAGCATCCCTCCCAGCCAGTGTCATTTAGCTCCAGTCCGTGATTGCCCACCACACTATCACAGTCACACTAAAAATTGCTGATCAACGCCATTACTAGTATGGTGTCTGTCTGGTTTCTGTATCCTAGTCACAGTCAGAACTATACTTGTGTCCCCAAAAACAGTGTTAGCAGGATCAGCCCCAATCACTGCCAGCACTTGTGACATGTAGCAGAATACATTTTGGCCTAAATTTATAAAGAAATTTGATTTTATTGTATATGTTTTATGAGAGAAAGTAGAAAATATTGTTTTATTTTTCAAAACGTTTAGTATTTTTTGTTTATATAATGAAAAAAAAAATCAGTGGTCATCAAATACCACCAAAAGAAAGCCCTATTTGTGTGAAACATAATAATAATAATAATAATAATAATAATAATACATTTCATTTGTGTACAGTGTTGCATGACCAACAAATTGCCAGTTAAAGTAACAAAGTACTTATTAGCAAAAAATGGTCAGGTCGTGAGGGGGGTGAAATCTTCCAGAGGTCAAGTGGTTAAGCAGTCATCCTATTTGCTAGCATTTGTCTTTCTTTTTAATTATTGTGGGCTTTGTTTTTTAATTTTTGATTGATTTGGGGGCAGCAGACACTTTTATCTGCTGTCCTATCCATAACAACCGCGTTATATGTTGATAATGCCTTTTGATTTAAGTTTGGAATTGTCAAAGTGCAGCATTTACCTTTTGCAATCACCTGTTCTATAAACTGCCTATTGTTTCCAGCACACAGCTGCACTGTTTGAAAGAAAAAGTGCAATACCAGTGTGTACCTAAACCACCTCAAAATATATCAATCACATTTACCACACCCACCTTTCCCTATATAAAAAATAAAAGTTAGGCACACACTGGTTAGGCATGATTAAAACTGTCCTGCTGCTGGCCAGCTATTACAATTATGTATTGTCTTCATTGTTGAATAAAAACATCTGCCTGCGGCCTACATTTTGGCCTAATTTTACAAGCTAAACTATATATTTGGTTTAACGCTCTTAAATTTTGAAAACTTGAAACTTTTCCATGCCTTGTGTCTCTAGTACATTTCAGCCAATTAAAAATGCCCAGCCACTGGCCAATTATTATACTACTTTGTCTTCACATAGAAATGAATCAATGGCAGGGCAGTTTTGCATCAGTAAGAACAGGGACAGCCTCGGCAGAGCCTCTGGCCAATTTCTTTCGGCCGGTCAAAACAGACCTATCACCACTTGATATAAAACTGTGTGTCACTTATAAAAAGCACCTTTTTATGAAAATTTAACGATCAGACTTGGGTACTACTGCTGTAGGTAAGCCAAGCAAATTGTAATAGTTTTTTACCCCCATAACCTCAGTTGAGCTTTATTTTATTTATTTGTGTTTGACTCTTCAACTTAATTCTAGAGTAGTGAAAGGTCACTTGAAGCCTAATACCTCGTTTCCTGTACATTGCTTGATTTCACACACTGTCTCCCAGCTTCTGAGTGTGCAGTAAAGTTACACTTCAGCTAACCTTTCTTTTCCTGACTAAAGGCTATGCACTAAGTAAAGAAGGGGGCAAATATAGGTATATCATGTGTAATTCTGTACATTTGTAATTATTTAATAATTAATATTTAGATGCTTACATATGCACAGCCATGATTGATAGAAGATATGGTCAGAAAACCCCCTTTAAATAGAACCAAGAATTGACACAATATTGTATAGCTGCAAATACATTTTTAATATATAAAATTGGAACCATCTGATGGTTTGAAAGTTATATATGTATATATGAAAAATATTTTTCGGCAAATAAACTGCTGCCAAAGTTTACCTCCTATATATGAGCAGCTATACATAAAAATAATATATAGAGATGCCCATACATAACTTGACCTTGGGGCAGGTTACATCACCTATACATCAAAATTTACTTTTAGCCAAGCCAACTATGTAACTCAGTATTAATTGCCTATGAGATCATTGTGTGACTACTTTCATTGTTCTTCTCTAAACTCAGAGAGGAGCTTGTGTCCCAAATATCTGATATCAGGGCTGCCCATCTCATGCCAACATTGTGAAGGGGTCTTACTCTCCATGCCTCATCTGTTTGAGGTAGGAAAGCATATCAGAGTTCCTGACGCAAGAATGATATATCATAACACAGAACTGGGCCAGAACATTACACCTAATGGGACAATTTAATTTCTGGTTTTCCAAAAAGATATGAGAAAACAGATCCACCATCGTAAACCAAGTACTGAAATAGTTTTTAAATATACTGACCTTTTCCCAATATACTGTGCTTGCTATTACATGCTGCAACTATTATTACTACAGAACTAAATATGTGGAGTAACATTGCCCCTACAGTAGGTTATCTGGCTATTTTAAGGCCATATTTACAGCTGTGTGTTTGGTATTGCAGAATAAGTTATGCATTTTAATGCATGTTACCGCAGAATTCTGAATGGCATGTTTAGATATAAAAAATATATGAAAGCACCTACACTGTATTGCATCAGATATAAATATATGCAAATGTTTAAATAGTCCCCTATTCACTGAGAAGCTTTGAGAACACAAAAATGCACTAAGGCAAACAATTGTCAAGCAGGTGTAGAATAATTTACATGGATAAACTACTTAATGGAAGTTCCCTCCACATTACCAGAGCCATTGCTCATCTCAGAAAAAAAAACTTTCAATGGCATTTATCTGGCACTTGCTGTATAGATGGGTGTGGCTTAATTTAAATACCATTGATATATCAGTTAGTGTTCAGGCTTGTAGATCTCTTAAACAGATATAATTTACAAGAACAGCCAAAATAACAACGATAATAATAGTAATAATAATAATAATAATAATCATCATCATAATTTGTAGATTTATTTTTTCTACTGTATAAATGTTTAGAATACAGCTGGCACACTAGGTTGCACATGTATTTTTCCACAAGGCACAAATGCATCTGTGACTTGTTTAGATTTAGAAGTAGTTCTCCCATGGAGGGGAAAGGACGGCTGGTTCATTGAAATGTTGATCAGAGCCTATGTATAAAATATGTGGCATCTGATGGGTTGTCCTAGGCTCTGTCTAATTCCACTTTGACAGGAGACAGGACGTGCCCAATAGTGAAAGGATGGGCTGTCATCAGGACACTTTGATGTCTACAGCTCCCTGATAGAAGGTCAGAACATACAATGACATGTACAAAATAACACTAAGTGGGGGTAATGCTGGGGCATTTATCTGTGCCTTCTATATCTATTCCAATGGCCCACGTTTTGTATTATTGTGTGTGAAATAAATACATAAATGAAACCCAAGCTACACATGAAGTTTACTTATTTTTCCTGCTTTGATTCTCCAATAAGACAGTGAAATGATATATAAACACGAATCATGAAACAATGAAAAATTCTACACTTATATATAAAAGTGAAAATGACTGCAACCTTATATTGCTTTACCGGAATATTAGACGGAAAAATAAATAGTCGTCCTAATTTATAGCATTATAAATATGTCTACATAATAAAACAACTTGATTTATTTCATGTAATTGGAGATCATTGTGAAATATTTGAAATACATGTATCATTTATCATTGAATTGTATACCGGGTCTGTTTTAATGCACAGTGGTAAGGTTGTATATAATTGTATCTCCATGGCTTTCAAGCTGTCAGGTGGGGAACGTACAAGCTAGGGCAGACTGCAATATAAGCATTATATAGAGAAGTCAGACTAATTAGGACCACTGCCCACTCCTGATTTGGATGTCAAATAGTGCAAGAGGTGCAATCCTTTGCAGCAAGGTGGGAGGCTGCTTTTGCCCAGCTATGTCCAAGCAGATCTTAGCTTTGAGCCTTGCCTGGGGCTAAAAAGCTAAGCACTGGCTTAAAATGGCCAGAATAAGCAGCTAGGCTACTCCTTCCCAATCTCCATCACCCATATCCACTGAACAAGGCAGAAGAACGGATTGCTCCATGAACGCCCATCAACCTCCACTTACATACTAACATTTAAAATGCAATCATAATAATAAAAAATAAAATTGATACTCGTTTCATTTATTTAATAGGCCTGCAAAATAACTACTTAAATTGTTAGTCCAAATGATTTATCCTCGTTGTAACTTCTTTCTAAAATATTTGCCCTTTTGTATCCTTTTGTATTATTGTCATTGCTTCTTTTTGTTGCAGGTGAACCGAATATGTTATTAAATAATGTGATTTCTTTTAAAACCGAGAGTAGTTACATTTAGGTTAAATCAAGTCGTTTTTTGTTAACATAAGCGCATATATTACTTTTAAAAGTCCCAAAGTGTGTGTGTTAAATGATTTCTCTGCCTACCCCTGCAGTCTATTCGTTTCCCTGGCTGGCCAAGGCTTGCTATAGTGATATATGGCTTGCTGAACACTGTTAATAAAACTAAGGAAATGTACACTGCCTATAGTGACAAAGTATTTCCTATTGCTACATCTCATTAGTGTACACCCTTTAAGCCCAGCTTCGACCTGGTCCGTTGAAATAGTTTTTTTTTTTTTTAACTATTTTGTTATTTTGAAACTTTAATATTGGATTGTGTCTGGAGCTATGGCATTGATTTTTTTATATATTTGTGAAGAGAAAACTTTGCAGAAGATTTGAGCTGCAAGTAAAAGGCGTGAGGAGTGCATATGGGGAAATCAAGTGAGCCCTCTAATGAATAATGTGAGTATAGGCATATAGCATTACTGTTAGTAAACGCCAGTGCTTGTGTAAATCTCGCTTGTGCGTTGGAAAAATACAGCACTTCATTGATAGGGGTCTTGACAATTGTCTCAGTATATAACAGCTCATTTCTAGGCTGCTTCTCATTTGTTTCAGGCTTCCCACTGCTAATTCTATGCATGTGTGTAAATTTCTTTCTTTTTTTTTTTTTTTACAACTTGTACATAATATTCCCCTGAGTTGTACATTCCTCGGAAAGTAGATGGCACTGGGACAAATGAAACATCATAAACCTCCTCTGTATCTCCCATTTACAAACGTTAGCTTCCTGAATGATTAAAACTCGTCCTAGCCCAATTACATCTAATAACTTGTATGGTGTCGCAGTCTTGCATGTCCCTGGTTACCAATTGCCTCAATTAGATCTTCTTGTCTGCTGCAAAGCAACAGGGACGAGCTTCAAACTTTAGAACATGTTAAACTAGTTCAAATGAGCATTTTACAATCAAAAAAAAAAAGAGAGAGAACGGTCGCTTTGTATTTGTTTCTTAGGTCGAATAATGTTACAGAAGAAAAAAAAAATCATATTTTTTAAACTAGGTAGAATAAAATCAAAATAATATGTTTAATTATATGTGGCATCAATTATCATTTATTATAGACGAATGGAATTGTATTATGTATGTGTAACTGTGGGTAAGTGTAGATAATTAGCCATATATGTATGGGTAGATATGTGTGCATGTGTGTGTGTGTGTGTATGTGTATATATATATATATATATATAGATATATATATATATATAGATAGATAGATAGATAGATAGATAGATAGATAGATAGATAGAGAGATGGATGGATGGATGGATGGATGGATGGATGGATGGATGGATGGATGGATGGATGGATGGATGGATGGATAGATAGATAGATAGATAGATAGATAGAT
>BLSH010390839.1:100168-112735 GCA_018402905.1 Glandirana rugosa | reverse complement strand
TATACATATCAATTCGTTTTTACATTTTTACCTATTAACGACTGTTGGAGTTTTACACAGAAAGTCTTTGTTATGAATGGTGAATAAGTACATTGTTGACTGCAACCAATACATAATATCCCGATTGACTTGTCAGTCGTTATAAACTGCATCTTTGACTACCAGAAACACGGTCAACGTGAAGAGTTATTGAGACATCTACGAATGAAGATCACTTGACTTTTTATGACTTGTCGACGACTCGGAGTATACACATACACCTTTATATAAATTGGTGAAGTCGGGGCCTTCCTTACAACGTCGCACGACCGCGCAATGGTCAGTTAAAGCGACGAATCGCCGAATCGCAAAAAGGGCTCTGGTCCTAAAGCTGGAAATCCTTCCGGGGCTGAAGTGGTTAAATATATTTCCACATACACATATGAGGCTCAGCAGCTGTTCAGTATTTTTCAGTTCACTAGAAGTAAGCATCTACAGAGTTATTGAGAAGTGCAACTGGCACAAAGACCATCAGTTTCTACGTCAAATATTGCTGACTGTTCAGTTAGCCCTATAATACATAACCAACGTCAGTTGTTACATGAATAAGTGGTAAGTATTGTTTCTGAAAGACACATTTTGAGGTTGTCAGCAATTATCCATTTTTACATTTTTGCTTAACTATACATATTATATTTTTAAGGATTATAAGCTACATTTTCTCAATTTTATACTCTAGCAGCATTTTAATGACTTTTACTTTCCAGATTTACTGTAGCTTCCAGGAACATATACAGTATATTTTTACTGTATCCCTCTGTCGGTATCCAGATTCAATTTAAAATGTAATGCCAAAGTCAATATCAACATAGCCATTATTGTATTTGTTTTCCTTTGGTCCAGGTACAGTGCAGCTAGAATGGAGTTTGAAATGTAAGGAGAACAGGGACAAAATATGTGTGTAGTCTAAGTGCTCTGCATCTGAAGAGGGTGTTACCTTCCCCTCTTTCTGGCTGTCTATGAAGCAGATGCATATGGTCAGTGTACAGATATAGAGAATAATGGCTGTTCTGGGCCCAATCGAGTATGACCATTAATATCTACACCTGTGCAATACTTCTCTGCCTCCACTTCAGATTACTGTCTATCTTATATTTACCAAGTTTAATAAGGGGGGTAGACCAGATAGAACATTTGTTTTAAATTTACAATTATTCTTTCACTTGCTGGTGAAACTCAGTAATATATACTACACATTGGAGGCGATTGTTCAATATTGTAGAAAAAATGATTTTAGAAAAACTATATTCACGTCATTCATCCAATCATGTATAAGCAAGTTAGTGTTTTTTTATTAAATACCCCTGCAAATGACTTGGGTATTCAAAGTGAACACAGCTTCACTTTGCTAACTTAACATCCCTTAGTAAATCAGCCATATTGTTTCTAGATGTTTAACACCACTAACATTTATAATCTTTGCAATAATTGCATTGCATGAATAGGCAGTTATACCAGGATTGTGGATGCAGCTGCAGCCATGATCCTGGTACTGTTTATTAGTGCCAGTGGTCAGCTTTACTTTTTGTTTACTGTATTTTCACAGTGCTACAAGTCCCCCAACTCCCTGCTGGCACTTGCCACCATTTTCGGGTTCACCCATTCCACCAGTGAGCCCAGGAGTGTGTGTTAGGTCGGCTGCCCACAGAGTAAATGGAGAAACATTCATACCCAATCTCCTCTGTGATGAATGAAGCCAGAAACAATGAGGATTTCAGCACTTTAGCCTTCAGAGCTGCCTTTCCCAGGCCATTACAGCCAGCTGAAAAAACAAAATCATCAGAATGAGAGGATTAATTCTAGTGCCATAGCTCTAAAGGCTTTTAAAGTGTCACCTATGGACAATTTTAGATACCACAGTTTGTGGCACAGGTGTGCACAAACTTAAATCTTGACATGTGTGATATCTATTTACTTGATGCACCATCATATTTATATATTACCGTATATACTCGTGTATAAGTCGACCCGTGTATAAGCCGACCCCCTAGTTTTGCCCAAAAAATATGGGAAAACGTATTGACCCGCGTATAAGGCTAGGGTGGGAAATGCAGCAGCCAGAACACAGGGACAGGGAGCCAGAACACAGGGATTTTAGCCAGGACACAGGGATATTAGCCAGGACACAGGGATATTAGCCAGGACACAGGGATTTTAGCCAGGACACAGAGACTGTAGCGAGAACACATAAGGGATGAGTAAGGTAGTTTCACATTAAACAGAGCTGTGCTGCTTCTAAGAGCCGTTCTGTGCTTGTAACTGTGACTAATCACATTGGAATGTAGAGAATGCTGAGAGAGAGCTGCAGCTCTTCAATGATATCAGGAGGTGGGCGGGACTGAACAGCTAACATCAGCTTGTCCCGCCCACCTGCCGACATCAAGCTGAAAATCTGACACCTCTCTCAGCATTCTCTACATTCCAAGGTGATTAGTGACAGTTACAAGCACAGAACAGCTCTTAGAAGCAGCACGGCTCTGTTTAATGTGAAACTACTGATCACCCACAGACACTGACTCGGGTATAAGCCGAGGGGGGTCTTTTTCAGCACAAAAAATGTGCTGAAAAACTCGGCTTATACCCGAGTATATATGGTATATTGTGTTTGTGTGCACTAAAATAAATTTAAGTGTACTTTTTCCTGAAAATCTGAACTTGCTAAATGGTTGTGCAAATATCGTGTGACATAGAAAAAATGCAACAGCCACCATTTTATTCTCCAAGGTATCTGCTTTGTTTTTGGTTTTGTTTTTTTTTTAGTTTGTTTATGGGTTCTAGGTAATTTTGCAACAGCTATGCTGATTTTAAACATGTATGTGAAAAGTATACAATTTTCCCTAGTAGGCATGCAGTACAATCTGAAATCTGGCATGGCAGTTAAATTCTACACGCTGCATTGTTTAGTCTAGTAGAATTCTGAGGTCTTCCAAGCCTGCCTGTGCATGTCCCATACTATAGTAAACATGCCATATCAGTATGCTCATTCCCGGACTTAACCTTGATACTTTCAACTTTAATCGTGGTTTCATTAGTTACATAAAGCATACAAGACTTTCTAATTCTACATTAGAGTATTGTTGGTGATAAACGTTTTCACTTACATAATATAGCTGCCTATATTTAAACTAGGAAGGACACATTGAAGGGGTTGAGAAGAAAAATGGGGTTTGTGGAGCTACCTAGATACATGTGGATACAGCAAAAAAGTAGGTGTGACTTCATAGAATATGACTTAACGTTCTGCACCTTTCCCCCCTAGGGTTTGCTAGGCACATTAAGCAATGCTATTTTAGAAGATGTTGTTATTATTTACAATTGTTCCTTTTACTCTGTACCTAGGGCTTCGCATATACTTTTCTGCGTAACAGGTATGACATGCATCCCCCATATGCATGCTCATGCCTATCAGAATATTATCATTTATTGTTTCCTATATCGAGGTGTAGTGGTGAAGTATTTTTCAATCTACTTTCTATTTTGGGGGGTGCCTTTTCCCACTTCTAGCTCTATTACACAATGATCCTATTTTTGGATTCAAAAATTCCAATGAAGTTCATGCACTATATTTAACCAGAGGACGAAATCAAAGAGGTACCCTCTATATTATTGATACAGAGCTACTGAATATGGATTGTCTGCATATTAAGTCTCCTAGATCATATATGCTGTAGATTATATATCAGATAATACTGTGATAGGCATGGGCATGCAAGTGCCATCATTAGTGTCAGTGGGATGAAATAGGCCCCATTGTTGGTGTCTGTGGTATACAATTAGCTCAGTTTTTGTGTAATTGGGATAAAATAAGCTCAATATCATTGGTACCACTGGGATATAATAAGGCCCATATTGTTGGTGTCACTGAGCTAAAATGTCTCATATTGTTAGTGTCAATGAAATAAAATAAGCCCCATATCATTGGTGCAACTGGGATAAAATAAAACCCCATATTGTCTGTGTTAGTCTGAGTAGAGTTCTGTGTTTGCATTGATGATCCTTTGTAACTAAACTCATGACATGCTCCCTTGCTAGTGCTCTACTTTTCTCCTTCTGTCATGCCAGCACTATGCTGTCACTGTTGAGCATTTTGCCTGAGAGTGCCAGCATAACTGCAGTGTTAAAACACAGAAAACAGTCAGTAGGTATTTGTAACAATAATTATCAAATTACATTCTCTAATTTGACTCTTAGAGGTAAATATTACTTCATGTGTCAAAATACCTCAGCCAATGCATACAAAGAATGCTAATCATGTTAACTACCTTGGCACAATCCTCCCTCATAGGTTACTAATAAAGTGGATGGTTAACAGTATGCGTCATGGCAATAAATATCCTATATTTTTCCAGGGTATGCCACCTGAGTCTAAAATTGTATGGCCTCCTGGAACTGTTTTCATCATTCCTCCTCCAAACACACAAACACATTTCTTCCTTGCCTTCTACCTGACTCCTCTGTGTTGATTTACTAAAGGTAAATAGACTGTGCACTTTGCAAATTGCAGTTGCACTCTGCAAGTGCAGTTGCTCCAGAGCTTAGTAAATGGGGTAAAGTTTCACTTTGCTAAGAATATCCAATCATGTGCAAGGAAAATTAAAAAAAACAGCATTTTTGTTTGCACATGATTGGATGATGGAAGTGAGCAGAGCTTCTGCTCACTTACTAAGCTCTGGGGCAACTGCTCTTGCAGAGTGCAACATCACTTTGCAAAGTGCACAGTCTATTTGCCTTTAGTAAATTAACCCCTTTTTGTGCCTAAATTTACAGCTTCCATAGATGCATTATCTATCAGTCTCAATACATTATGCTTTCTCTATATTTACCCTACCAACCCATCATTGTCCATGTCTCACTTGTGTTGCTTCTTTGCTTGTACTTACTGAAACCCACCATTCAACTTGATCCAGGCTTCATAGTTCAGAGCAATATGACAATGCAAAGTGTAGGGGGCATGGTTGGGGAGGGTTGGCACAAGGGGCATAACTTGATCCCCTGTTGTCTTGTGAATGCAAGCTGCTGGAAACAGGAGTAATTTATAATAGGCAGGGAGTAGACTGCAAATGTCCTTCTCATGTGCGGTGACCCTCAGTGAACATCAAATTGTGATCCTCCGGACACAGCCTTGGACATAGACATCATGGGACAATTCACTAAAATGCAAGATTATCCTTGGAAAACTAAGTCAGTCGGCATTTATGAAATGGCAAACATGGTTTATGGGTTTTAAATGAAAACTGTTTGTTGTAAAATGTCACATAATAGAGGATTCAGTCAAAATATATTGTCTTTTTGGCAATATTCCTGTCTCCACCATGAAGGGCATAATCACCCTGTTGTGCAAGTATGTTGTATACTAAATAATACATTCCCCCCTTTTACTGCCAAGTTCTTGCACTCCACATTCAACCTCAGGTTAAAAGTGGTGTGCAGGACCGCATTGGTGTACAGGTGCTGGTCATATAATTAGAATATCATTTATTTCACTAATTCCATTCAAAAAGTGAAACTTGCATATTATAATCATTCAATACACACAGACTGATATATTTCAAATGTTTATTTCTTTTAATTTTGATGATTATAACTGACAACTAAGGAAAATCCCAAATTCAGTATCTCAGAAAATTAGAATATTACTTAAGACCAATACAAAGAAATGATTTTTAGAAATCTTGGCCAACTGAAAAGAATGAACATGAAAAGTATGAGCATGTACAGCACTCAATACTTAGTTGGGGCTCCTTTTGCCTGAATTACTGCAGCAATGTGGCGTGGCATGGAGTCGAACAGTCTGTGGCACTGCTTAGGTGTTATGAGAGCCCAGGTTGCTCTGATAGTGGCCTTCAGCTCTTCTGCATTGTTGGGTCTGGCATATTGCATCTTCCTCTTCACAATACCCCATAGATTTTCTATGGGGTTAAGGTCAGACGAGTTTGCTGGCCAATTAAGAACAGGGATACCATGCTCCTTAAACCAGGTACTGGTAGCTTTGGCACTGTGTGCAGGTGCCAAGTCCTGTTGGAAAATGAAATCTGCATCTCCATAAAGTTGGTCAGCAGCAGGAAGCATGAAGTGCTATAAAACTTTCTGGTATATGGCTGCGTTGACCTCAGAAAACACAGTGGACCAATACCAGCAGATGACATGGCACCCCAAACCATCACTGACTGTGGAAACTTTACACTGGACCTCAAGCAACATGGATTGTGTGCCTCTCCTCTCTTCCTCCAGACTCTGGGACCCTGATTTCTAAAGTAAATGCAAAATTTACTTTCATCAGAGAACATAACTTTGGACCACTCAGCAGCAGTCCAGTCCTTTTTGTCTTTAGCCCAGGCGAGACGCTTCTGACACTGTCTGTTGTTCAAGAGTGACTTGACACAAGGAATGCGACAGCTGAAACCCATGTCTTGCATACGTCTCCACTCTTTGTGAATCTCCCCCACATTTTTGAATGGGTTTTGTTTCACAATCCTCTCCAGGGTGTGGTTATCCCTATTGCTTGCACACTTTTTTCTACCACATCTTTTCCTTCCCTTCACCTCTCTATTAATGTGCTTGGACACAGAGCTCTGTGAACAGCCAGCCTCTTTTGCAATGACCTTTTGTGTCTTGCCCTCCTCGTGCAAGGTGTCAATGGTCGTCTTTTGGACAACTGTCAAGTCAGCAGTCTTCCCCATGATTGTGTAGCCTACAGAACTAGACTGAGAGACCATTTAAAGGCATTTGCAGGTGTTTTGAGTTAATTAGCTGATCAGAGTGTGGCACAAGATGTCTTCAATATTGAACCTTTTCACAATATTCAAATTTTCTGAGGTACTGAATTTGGGATTTTCCTTAGTCGTCAGTTATAATCATGAAAATTAAAAGAAATAAACATTTGAAATATATCAGTCTGTGTGTAATTAATGAATATAATACACAAGTTTCACTTTTTGAATGGAATTAGTGAAATAGATCAACTTTTTGATGATATTCTAATTATATGACCAGCACCTGTATATTGCGATAAAATGATGCAGGCATATATTTGCACACCAACACCACAAACTTGTGCCACATGTAATAAAAAAAAGAAGAAAAAAACAAGCACTGTGATGTACACAGTGCACCATAATGTGTGCCTGCTGGTGTGTACGGGCCCATAGCACACCAAAACCTGTAACATGCATCATGACAATGTGTGTAATACTCATGTACTTTATGTGTGTGTGTAACCGGTGTGTATTGGAGGGAGGGATGTAACAGAAACATCTAAAGGGCTGAAGAGGTTAAAGTAAATACATATGGCATAAAATACAGAGGTTGCCATTGCTATGCTTCTTTTGAAAATTCTAGATGCCAGGTCCCAGGAGTCACTTGGATGATTTACTAACGGAATAAAGACTGTTCATTTTGAAAAGTGAATTTTCACATTGTATGCCCTCTTTGCTTTCTGAATAAAGTAAAGCTGTGTTCAATTCAGTCATCCAATCATGTACAAATAAAAATCCAGTTTTTTTCCCTTGCACATGTTTTGGGTATTTAAAGCGAATGCAGCTTCCCCTTATTTACTAAACTATATGAAACTACACTTTGCAAACCAAACTACCTCTAATCTTTTTGTAAGTTATCTCCATTGACCCAGAAACAACAAGCAGTATCAGTATCTGTATACTCATTCTAGGTCATTGACTTAGGAAGTATTAAAACATTTGGAAGCCCCTGATGACGTACTTTGTGATGAAATGCATAGGGCAGAGCCAGATATTTTGATGTCATCACACACGCAGAAGTGTGCTGATTAGGTCCTTGTTGTGGATACATAGCACTATTACCTTTTAACTACGTGATTGTTTTTAAACTTTTTTTTTTGATAAAAACTTTTTTTTGGATTTACACTATTGGAAGCATTTGGCTCTTCCTTTTCTTCTTCCTATATATGTGAGTTTTTGTTGAGATCTAAATGAGATGTGGTAGAAGCCACTGTCCATATAGATTCCAAGATGGTTATAATGTACTATTTGACCACTCATTAGATGGTGGTCATGGCTCTCTGATAAGCCTTTAGGTATTGAACAGTGGGGGAGTGGAGCTTGTATTGCTGGGCCCATTTGAAGATCACTGCTTTTTACATTGTGACCCAGGAAGATTTTGTGATTATTTCACAGACTGTTCTTTCACATTTAATTGTTGCAGAGTTTTACTAATTATTCATTCACTTGACTATTTATGTGCTTGGATTAGTGCTGTGCTTGTCTATTGATTTAATGTTTATTGATATGATATATCACATATCGTGTAAGCAGCTCTTCTTATATTAGCATGGTTTCATTTTTGTTTTCCAAGCATTTAGATCAACACAACAGCCAGTCAACCAGTATATTCAAAAGCAGAATTCAGTAATGGTATCCTGTATATTTTCTCAACATAAATTTCCTTTTAACAAATGTCCATCATTTTTGGCTAAAAAATGGATATAATGTTGTGAGATACCATCAGCCACTACTTTCCAAGTGTGTTGTTTGTAGGATAAATGATTGGCCATTTTGGAAAGCCTTGATCACTTTTCCTTTTATGTGGACCTTCCTGACAATCTTGCTAGTCTGACACCCAGAAGCAGAGGCATGATGGGACTTGTAGTTTTGCAACAGCTGGAGGTCCGCTAATTGCATATACCTGCTCTACCCTTTGCCTTTGATGTTTTGTGACTGCTTCCTGCTTGGAAATGCCATTTTCTCTTAGTATAAATACAGCATCTGGCTCTCCAACTCCAATATTCTGTGTCTATCTAGCTGAGTAACAGCTACACCACTCATTATAAATGTCTACCAGCAGACTTGAGACAGAAGAATTGAAGAGCATGTCTGACCAGACCTGGTACTAGTGCTGATAACTGAGGGCACTGGGTCTAGCTCTGGGGGCTATTATAATGTACACTTAAACACTCTGAATAACAGGTGTAACAGGAAAGTAGAGGTACAATTATAAAAATGAAGGTTGTTACTAAAATTTCCATCTGAATGCATGTTGATTTCTGTTATTCGGTTGAGCTTTAAAAAATACAATTCAACTTCATGAATTGTACCTTTTAAAGCCAATGACATAAGCCTGAGCATGGTGGATTGTGTCTGTATGTACTACTTCTCTTTAATGTCTGATGGCTTTCAGAATAGGTACTCCCTTCCTATATACAGTATTAGGTCAAGGTAGATTGCCTTAGATAGTCAGTTCAAGAAAAGTTGAAAGCAATTGTGTGGAGCTTAGAACTAAGGACTTGGAAGCACAAAAGTGTTATAGCAGATTTCCACCCTCCTACCTCATTTTATTTTAACAACCACTGCAGTACTTACCTGGTGTTGTGCTTAGCCTATTTCAGATACTTACCCACCCAGTGGATCCAGTGCTGTCTAGCTGAGTTCCTCTTCTCTTCTGGCAGTGCTTGGTTCTGTGCCATCCTGTTTTGCTGTGATATCATCAAGAGGCTGTTGACTGTTCTAGGTTCAGCTGGTGTGCCTCTCAGTGATGCCCTGCTAGGCCTGCCACCTCTATCTTTACTAAATTACTTTGCCTCCTGGGATATGTGACATGCATATCCCCAGAGGCAAAGGGGGGAGCAAGGCATGTCATTATCCTAGGTGAATGATGTGTGTGTGAGGGAGACAATTTCCTTAACAACTTGCCCACTGCACACTTTCACCCCCTTCCTGACCAGGCCAATATTCAGCTTTCGGCGCTGTTGCACTTTCAATGACAATTGCGCGGTCATGCAACACTGTGCCCAAACAAAATTTTTAGCATTTTTCCACACAAATAGAGCTTTCTTTTGGTGGTATTTAATCACCTCTGGGTCTTTTATTGTTTGCTAAATAAATGAATAAAGACCAAAAATTTTGAAAAAAAACCCTTTTTCATAGTTTGTTATATAATTTTGCAAACAGGTAATTTTTCTCCTTCACTGATGTGCACTGATGATAGGTTGCACTGATGGATATTGATGAGGTGGCACTGGTGGGCACTGATGAAGAGTCACTGATGAGGCTGCACTGATAGTCGGCACTGATGGGCACTGATAGGTGGTACTGATGGACACTGGTAGGCAACACTGGTAGGCACTGGTAGGCTTCACTGATGGACACTAATGAGGCAAAACTGATAAAGTGGCATTGATGGACAGTAATATGCTGCACTGATGGGCAGTAATGAGGCGGCACTGGTGGGCACTGAGGAGGTTACAATGATAGGTGGCGCTGATGGGTGCTGATAGGCAGCACTGATGGGCACTGATAGGTGGCACTGATATGTGGCACTGATGGGCATTGATAGATGGTACTGATAGGCAGCACTGATGGGCACTGATAGGTAGCACTGATATGTGGCACTGATTTGTCACTGATATGTGGCACTGATGGGCGTTGATAGATGGCACTGATGGGCATTGATAGAAGGCACTGATGGGCGGCACTGATGGGCACTGGTAGGTGACACTGATGGGTACTGGTAGGCGGCACTGATGGACACTGGTAAGTGGCACTGATAGGTGACATTAATGAGGAGACACTGGTGGGCACTGATTGGCAACAGTGGTGCGCACTGATTGGCAGCAGTGCTGGGCACTAATTGGCAGCAGTGGTGGCACAGATTGGCAGCACTTTTGCAGAAGCCAATAATCAGCTCTTTTCTCCTCTTCGCCACATGTTAACAGCATGAGAAGGAGAGGTGAAGAGAGCCGGTAACTAGTTTCAGTTGACATTGTGATCAGCTGTGATTGGACACAACTGATCACGTGGTAAAGAGCCGCTGATTGGCTCTTTACCTCAATCTGTATTCTGCAGTGTCTGGAGGACACTGGGTATACAGAGCACACCGCCCATGCCCAGCAGCTGGACAATCACACTGTAGCCATCAATCGGCTATAGCGTGGTCAGAAAATGGTTAAAAAAGGGTAAAGAAAATGAATAAGACCACTTTCCATGTGCAGCACCAGAGGAGGGGCGAAGAGGAGGGATTTTGCTGCAGAGGGTGAAGATCTGCTTTAAACACAATCTTTGGACTTGTGTCTTGTAGAACAGAAAATCTTTCATTGTTGGTTAAGGATTGCTTGATCAGTTTCAATCACATCCCTTGCCCTCTAATTCACATAGCTATAGTTTGTTAGGAGGAGGTTTGGTGAGGATGATTGCAGCAATCCACAGCCCAGTGTTTTTTAGTGGTTGCATTCCTTAAAAACATGCCCAAATTAAAACTTGAGAATACCAGTATTACAATTACACTCAGAGCATTCTTGATTTGCTATGTTGACAGATAAACTCTTTATTGTACCTGAATAAACACTTTTTGTTCCCCAAAGCAATACACTGAATGGGTGTGTTCTATTATTGTCATGTGCACTGTCTGGCAGTGGCAATATTACTTTCAAATTCTAATTCTTTGTTAAGTATACATTATTTAAAGGGGTTTTAAAGGCAGAAGGTTTTTTTATCTTAATGCATTCTATGCATTAGCATTCTATGCAGAAGCCCCCCCCCCCATCTCCCCTAATATTTACCTGAGCCCCATCTCTGTCCAGCAATGTCCCCAAGTCCCTCAGCTGTCCGGGACTCTCCCTCCTTATTTGCTGAGACACAGCAATGGCACCATTGGCTCCCACTGCTGTCAATCAAACACAGTTAGCCAATCAGAAGTGAGAAGGGGAGGGGCTGAACCAGGGCTTCGTGTCTGAATGGATACACAGAGCTGAAGCTCAGCTTGGCTTGGGTGCCCCCATAGCAAGCTGCTTGCTGTGGGGAAACTCATCAGGAGGGAGGGGCCAGGAGCACCAGCCAGAGATCTGAGAAAAGGAGAAGGCTGCTCTGTACAAAGCCAGCTGCACAGAGCAGGTAAGTAGAACATGTTTGTTTTTTTAATAGAAAAAAAAATGAGACTTTACAATCACTTTAACCAATTCAATACTGGGCACTTAAACCCCCTTCCTTCCCGGACCAATTTTCAGCTTTCAGCGCTGTTGCAGTTTGAATGGCAATTGCGCGGTCGTGCGACGTTGTACCCATGAATTTTTTATAATTTTTTTCACACAAATAGAGCTTTCTTTTGGTGGTATTTAATCACCCCTGGGTTTTTTATTTTTTTGCGCTATAAATTAAAAAAAGACTAAAAATTTTCAAAAACAATGCATTTTTCTGCGTTTCTGTTATAAAATTTTGCAAATAAGTAATTTCTCTTCATAAATTTTGACCAAAAATGATACTGCTACATTTCTTTGGTAAAAATAACCCAAATCGGAGTTTATTTGGTGTTGGCGGACAGTCAGATGTGACGGGGACTGTGACAGATGTGACGGGGACATACAGATGTTTTGTGTATGGTGACAGATGTGACGGGGACAGACAGATGTTTGGGGACTGTGACAGATGTTTTGGAGACATACAGATGTTTTGGGGACTGTGACAGATGTTGTGTATGGTGACAGATGTGATGGGGGACATACAGATGTTTTGGGGGCTCTTTTATGGGGACACTTATGTGTACAGGGACAGGGGTATCAGTGTG
>BLSH010390839.1:84021-100158 GCA_018402905.1 Glandirana rugosa | reverse complement strand
AAAAATTTTCAAAAACAATGCATTTTTCTGCGTTTCTGTTATAAAATTTTGCAAATAAGTAATTTCTCTTCATAAATTTTGACCAAAAATGATACTGCTACATTTCTTTGGTAAAAATAACCCAAATCGGAGTTTATTTGGTGTTGGCGGACAGTCAGATGTGACGGGGACTGTGACAGATGTGACGGGGACATACAGATGTTTTGTGTATGGTGACAGATGTGACGGGGACAGACAGATGTTTGGGGACTGTGACAGATGTTTTGTGTATATACAGATGTTTTGGGGACTGTGACAGATGTTGTGTATGGTGACAGATGTGATGGGGGACATACAGATGTTTTGGGGGCTCTTTTATGGGGACACTTATGTGTACAGGGACAGGGGTATCAGTGTGCTTGGTGCACAGTGTGGGGGGCGATCTGTGACAGCTTTCTGCATGAAATCCTCATCATGCAGAAAGTTGTCACAGAGCTGCAGCTCCCCCCCTTCACCCCCCCCGCACTGAGCTCTCACTGAGCTCGGCGGGGGAGAACTGTCACAGAGACGTTCATCTCTGTTTACAATGTGACGGCTGTGATTGGACACAGCTGTCACATGATCGGGAGGGCCAGTCACTGCGCCCGTATCCCGATCTCTGCTCAGCTGGATCCTGTGATCATAATGATCACAGGATCCAGCAGCACCGCGGCGCGTGGCCGCGCTGCGAGCTCCCATTCTGCAGGACGTAAATACACGTCCTGTCAGAACGGGGAAGCTCCCACCCGGCCGTATATGTACAGTGGCCGGGTGGGAGGTGGTTAAACGTCCTTCCTTCCTTCCTTCTTTCCATCCTCCTTAGGTGTCCATTTATGAAAAGGTGAACAGTGGTGATCCCGAGGATCACCGCTGATCACAGTTTATTTTCAGTTTATAAAAACAGAGATGTTCTCCCCCGATCACCTCCACACACTGAGAAGCTGTCATTGACTGACACAGAAATGGCCAGTTTATGAAGCTGTGATCTGAACACTGAACAGAATTCACCCTCCCTGATTCACCAGCTCAGAGGTGGTGAATCGGGGAGAGAAGAGGGAATCCCAGGGGAACTGAGGGGGAAGGAGGAAGATTACTGACTTCTTTCTTCCTCGATCGGACCCCTAACACAGTGTCCCCCTGTCATGTTTATGTGTGTGTAGATATATATATATATATATATATATATATGTATATTATGTAGGGGACTAATGATTTTATTAACATGAGGTGGGCGGTCTCCTTGGATAATGTAGGTGTAGTGTGCAGTGATAATTTATCACTGCTTAATAAACCGACATCTCAGTGTTTCAGTGAATTTCCAGTACTGTAATCTCATTATGCCTCACGAGATTACAGTATCAGGGAGCTTTCTCCACTGTTGGAAACGTTTGTACATCGTTTCACTTCACAAAAGTTGAAGTGATCTGCACTGCTTCATAAACGGATGCCTCAGTTTGCAGAAGTGTTTCTCAGTTCTGATCAGCAGTGAACATCAACAAGTCATGTTTTACAGAGTTCTCCTCAGAATCAACTGTGAAATCATCTGTGTGTTTCCTATAAACTGCTACTAGTCTACATAGCTCAAGTTCTACCAGGAAGTAAGGAAACATGATTTGTTAGCAATTATTGAGGCCCTGTGTTCAGAACACTAGTCTGCTGCAATAGATTTTAAAAACAATAATCAGTATAGAAATAAAGCAATAGTTAACAAACAAAACCAGGCCTTTAAAGATAGCATTTCATATTTGACACTTTGTAAATGGTCTGTATTTTTTTATTGATGATAACAGGACTACTCATACCACAACAAATATTAATATAATTATAAAAGACAGCAATTGTTAGTTAAGATATACATTACAATTACTGTTTTGTAGGTATGGTTTCAGAACCGAAGAGCAAAATGCAGAAAACAAGAAAATCAAATGCATAAAGGTGGGTATGGTGAGTAAAATGATCAAATTTTCCTCTTTCTAAGATGCACACACACAATTAGCCATCTCTTTCTAGACATTACCTCAAAAGCAGCCTTCTGCCATTTTTCCATTAGCTAGAGTAACATTTGCAAGTGGTAGCAATTACCATTCCCGCACAACTGATACTTAACCTACTCTTAACTGTACAATGTACAGTATCCTAGAGAAGATGAAAAATGTTACTTCACTATGCACTAGGGCAAGAGTCTCCTCAGCTGACACTTTCTGGTTTGGGGGCATAGACAATCCCCACCAATTTTCCCACAGTGCAATGAGCTTGAGAAGCCTTTCACTGGTTCCAAGTATTGTCTTGCAAGACAACTCAAATAGAAAAGCACTGTAAATAAACTTACACTAAAAACCTTAATTACTTTAACATAGCATTAAACTAAGATTATGGCCATATATTCTAACATCTGTATCATGTGTTTTAATACTTAACGTTTGTGTGTGGGCGAAAATCCTAACTAGCAAGGCACCACCAATACATGCACTTTCCCAAACAGAGTCTCTTTAAAAACTTTATAAAACTATATATAAAACTCTTTGAAAATATCTGCCAGAAATGCAGTAATTTCCTAACTTCTTGTATAGGGCTAGCAACATTGCCCCTGCTATATTATCCTAAACTGATATACAATAGTTCAGCAGAGAAGAGCTTGGCAGGGATGACAGTGCTGCTGGGAATTTCAATGCAGTAGTGCCAGTGCTGGCAGCCCACTACAGAAAACAAGGAGCGCACTGCATTCCTGGCAGGATTATCAGGTATTTTTCAGTACATGCAATATTTTTAAATAGGCATAACACCGGGAAATATACTACTTGTCCTAATTGTGAGTATGTTTATACTACAAATACACATTTGGTAATGTGTGTATGAGATCTTCTATTTTTGTTTTCTTAACTCTTTTATTACTTTACGTTTACTTTTTTGCATGTTATTTGTCTCAAATGGGAGATGGCTTGAGTCACTGTCACAGTGCTTTGGCTCTTTGAATGATCCAGAAAGTGACCAGGTGACCATCTTTTTCATCCTTTCACTTTCTGCAGGGATATTCCCTGCTTGTGAGCTAGCATATGCTCAAGCTTGCCCTCCCACACAAAATCTTTGGGGATAGGTATATTTTAGGAAACCACTGAATAAACCACATTGAGTACCTTGAATAGGGGTTGAGAATGCTTATTAACTCCTTATCTGGCTCTTGATGCTAGGAGTCTGATCTTGAGTATGCAAATGCTTAGTCCTGAGCACTTTAGGGTCATTCAACATATGAGCTACTTGTCAGAGCTCCTGCACTATTTAAAAAACCTACAATCCTCAATCTTCTATTGAAGTATAACAAGTATACCAAGTAAGTAATAAAGCAATATATGTAACTGGTTGCTAAGGTTAACACTTTGCTCCAGTTTTTTACAATCAGCCCTACATATTTACCTCTTGGGCTTTGTAAAGTCAAACTTAACACAAGGAAGCCCCACAGAGCAACATCTGTAATCCAATTATCAAGTATAAAATAGTGAAGCCACAATATAGACACCCACCTTTTTTATTATTTTGCTGACTTAACACTTATGGTTCAGTAATAACTTGCACAAAGGGTGAATTGTCCTATTTAGGCTTTATAGTAAAATGAAAGTGAACCAGAAACATCATGCCCATGATAAGGCGGTGAGGTGCCTGCTATTTAATTGATAGTTAGAAAATACTCTTCTGTGCATTTCTTTGATCCCAGATTTTCTGGGTTGGCATGGCTTGCTGATTACTTATTCCTAAAATATTGTAACCTGTCCTTTTAGTTTAGAGAAGGGATTACATCTATTAGTAAAATACAAATGTATGCAGCACTGACCTATATTTCTTTTTCAGGTGTGATTCTGGGAACAGCAAGTCATTTAGAAACATGTAGGGTTGCACCATATGTGAACATGGGAGCGTTGAGGATGCCTTTCCAACAGGTAGCACATTTATTATTTGCATTTGCTGGAGAAAAAATATATGAGTGTGAATCTAAAGCACAGTACCTAGAAATGTATTTCTTTCAATGTTTTAGACAATAATCATAATCATTACAGGTAAAAAAAATGCTACCTAAAGCTAACAGTCAAATTGTCTCAAACAAACAAACAATAACATGAAAGCTAACCTGTGATTGATATGGGCAACTGGACAGCTTTTTCTCTCAGCTATTTTTGTTTTATAGATGCTGGACATAGAGTACATGTTTTCTAACTGCCAGGTCCTCATGTAAGATAATTACAGCTTAACACTGTTGTAACATTGGTAACAGTCTTGCGACAGCACAGTTGTTCATACAGAAGAATTAAAATCTGATCCATCTCTGCATTACATTGTAAATTGTTTTGAGGCATTGTTCTAGAGATAATTTCATAGTTACCGATAATGCCAGCTAGCAATGCAGGGTAATGTTGGTTAACTTTAGAATGCTCACTAATTGCTAGTTGGGATAGATTGCAATTCATATCAAGTAAAAAGAAAATATTACATGGACAATGCAGCCTTTTCATTTGCCCTGTTTAATTTAGCAAATATATTTTTAGCTACTTCAGTATTAAAGTGGTTCCCCCTTTCACCATTAGGTGCCAGAGTGCTTTACTTTTTAATATTGGAGATGTCTCAATTTTGCACCATATAATGTTTAGCTTTTCTAGTCTACTCTAAGATATACATTTTTTAATTCAGTACAGGCTTTAATTTGGTAGTGGATATGAATACATACATTTTATCTTTCTATGTTTTAATTAGGAGGAAATATGACAGTGAAAGCCTTTACACTAAAATGATATCACACGAATGTGATTTTTTATGACTTAAATAAAAGTTTTTGTTTTTTTAAATTTAGAAGCACTTTTTTCTCCTTTCAGCATTCTAGTGCAACATGCACAGGAACAAGCAATACAAATCTGCTTGTGGAAATTTGGGTTTGGACAGAAATAAGCATGGAGGCAACATTTACATAAGTTTGCGAGCTCTAAAATTCTGATTGACACTTATGCTCTCTCAGTGTTTGACACTAACAAAGTAATGTAAAATGTCACCCAGTGCATCCATTCTGGGGAATAATGTGGAGAGGATATTTTGTTTTTGTTATTTTTTTGTTTGTCATTTATTTATTTATTTGTTTTATTGGTTCATAATTTATACATTTTCTTTTTTCTTTACACTTTTTTTCTTCAGGGAGCTGAGGGAAGACTTGATGAAACCCCTTCCCCATGCTCCTTTGCAGCAAAAAAATCACTTATGTTAGTGATCTTTTTGATCTCTTTTATTGTGGTGATTTGTTGCTGTAGGGGTAGGCAGGGCGAGCTGTATCAGTTCTGCCCTGTTCAAAGATGGCTGTGCAAGCACACAGGAAGTCCTGTTGAGACCATAAATGAGTTCACAGGGCAAATAAATGAAGCCTGGGGCTTAAGTGAGTAATATAAAAAAAATAAAAAAGTAAATTTAGAATTTTAAGATAAAAATGGAGCACTCATTTAACTGCATTTAGTATGTATGCAATACTGTCATATAATTTTAAACATTAATGTCATACTCTCTAGATGATAACCAGAATGTCATTTTTGATACATCACATTTTTATTGGGAAAGAAACTGAAAAAGATAGAGCAGAAGGAAGGTAGTAGCATTTCTATAACTAATGGGCAGTATCTTAATATTTGACATAAATTACAAAAGAAGGGAACATGTAAAAAAAAAATAGATTTAAGCAATATGTATAAAGTTAGTTTAGAAATATACCCCATAGTTGTTACATTTTTTCTTTATATCATGCTTTGGTTCTGTACCAGAGTGACCAATGTGATCTTAATCAATTTAGTAAGAAGTAGTGTAGCCTTTTTTATATTGTTTTATATCAGCCCTGAAGTTATCGCTTATCATAGAACTAAGGTGTTGTGTACTATCACATGCTGAGATGCTTAGAAAAGTAAAGAAATTAGCATACATTTTTTTCTTTATTAAAAGGGACCCAGACATATTTTAAACTGACCTTCATGGTGTTTTCATTTAAAATGAAGATTTTATTTACACTTGTAGGGTTCACATACATGTAAAATCTATATCTGTTTCCATTCCTTTAAAATTATTTTATTTATTTTAGTGAATAGATCCCACTGCCATTACCATGAAGGCCTGTTAATACTATCCAAAAAAAGTAAACAGATTTGAAACTAGGGAACTCACTTGTGGGGTATTAAAAAAGTTCCTTGCATGTAGCTGAATGTTTAGCGCAAGGACAATTCACTAATCTAGTAATAGCAGTTATAAAATATGTTTTGTACATTTTGATTCTAAAGGTAAAAATATAGTATAGAACATTTGTCATCATAAAATGTGTTAATAAGCTATTTTATATATTGTTCCAATGAAGCCATTTATAGCTTATTTAAGCATGCAGGAGGAAAAGCATCTGTTATAAAAATGAAACATGAGAAATTGTTAGTATTGGAATTTTTCCTTGTCTGTAAATGTATATTGGAAAACACATAAATGATTAATCAAAATCAAATGTATGAGCCTTCAACTTGTAATACTCATTGAGACCCTCTGAATATATAGTAGAATATGGGTAATAAATACATTTTGTTTTGGCCAGTGGCTACATTAGCACATTTTCCATCATCTTTGACATTATAATTTTACATTTGAGCTTTTATTTACATCTACATACATTTTACTTCTCATTGCACTATTCAAATTATGTCATATGGGTGTTAATTTGTTCCTACAGATTGAGAACAATTTGATATTGTAAGTTTTTTTTGTGGCAAGACTGCAGTCCAAGTTATATTAATTTCCAGGTGTGAATTTTCTAAATTTTTTGATGATGTGGGGAAAAACATTTAAACCAGTCTACGTGTAAGTGCTACTGTGTGGTAACCAAGTGCTTCCTAAAAATGGCTCATATTTATTAATGAACTTTTCAGAAAAACAAAAATGGGTAATAGTGCGTGTGTCTAGCTTATGAAAGCTGTTTTTGACTTTCTGTGAAACAGATAAGTACTGTCGCTCATTTTTACAATACAGTGGGGACTTTATGAGATGGTTGGCCACCTAAAGTTGTATTGACTAACTGATGTTTGTATGGAGAAAGTGGCAAACTTCGAGCATACATGTGGTTGCTGGACAGATGTCCAAAACAAATGTTTTCAGTCAAATTCATTTTTTGTTGGCCATTTCAGCTAGATTTTTATGGTACAAAATGAAGACAAACATGAGTACCTTATAACAAATTTACACTGTGCCACACAGAACCTTAGAACGAGCTGAAAATATATTTAATTTTTTCTGCTGGTGATGATAGGCAGTCTTCTAGTGATGTGAATTTATTTGTGATATCGGTGGGCTAAAGGAAAGATATGTTACATTCATTTTTTGCTATGGTTTCTCTATTCAGTTACTGCAAATGTGTAATTTACTTTCAGTTGTAACGTTAGATAATTGAATTTAGTCCACCATATATGTGCCAAATAATCTATAAAAGAGTTCAAAAAAAAAAAAAAGAAATAAAAGAAAATGAATTCTCCACGTCTCTTATACTACTCTTTTAAAACCTTTCTCTACTTAATATGCAAATTTGTTTCAGAAAGGTACAGCACCATAAGAAATTTTAAAAAAGAAAGTTATACCAATGGTAGTTAATGCAGTCATTAGGGATTTCTTACTTAGCTCAGAGGAGCCTCCTACTCCATGCAGCTCTGCAGTATCCAGTCCTTTTCATTTTAATATTAATATAAATATAGTGGCAGCATGTATACCGTAGTAAACAAATCACTTACAACATCTGATTTATTAAGCTCAAGTGTTCGCTAGCATGGAACAGGGCTGATTTACTAAAATAATTGAGAATCTTCACTCAAAAAATGGTGTGGGTATTCACTTTTATTATCATTTTCATATGATTTGAATCATTGAAAAGAATATTCACTCACTTTTTTTGTTTTAATAAATCAGCCTCATCATATTAAGCAGTTCCAATGGCTTGTTTGTGTGATATATTGCACACATTCACATGGCTTGTTGATTTTGAGCAGAATGATCCATCTCTATTACCTACTTTTTTTCTTAATTGAGTAAGAGTTCAGTTGTGGATTGCTTTGGTTGGCTTATATATGACATATTTTGTGTTATATGCAAGTATGTACAGAGAATGTCATGAAGTATACAAATGAGGTTTGAGTTTATTATAACTTTTACGCTTTAGTTTGAGCTTACAATAATTATAGTATTGAAGAGAATATACATAAAACACATTGCTCCCTGGTCCTATAAATAGCATATTTTTGGGTTCAAAAATAGGTATATTATTATGTCAATATTGTATGTCATATAATGTCATATCTATGAAATTTATTATAAGACCGTCTGTAGGGACCAACTACATATAAAGAATCATTACCCTTATTCACACTGCAAGGCATGCATTTTTTTGATGTGTTGAGTTACGTTGTGGCATTTTAAAATTAATGGGCTGCAAAGCATGAAAATGTTGTGGTTTTTCAGTGCACCACATTGGGGGAATTCAATAAGACATTTGTAACACATTTCTGGTGGTGTGTATGTAGTTGGAAGCCTTGCATCAAATTCAGGAACACTCCTTTTATTTGCAACACTTTTACTGTACGGTGCTATTGTTGCAACAAATTCATAAGGAAATCCCACCATATTGATTGTAAGGAAAGTGGAGGCAAATAAGATCTCATCCATGTTGGAGTAAATTGTTGGTTGTGCCACACATTTAATTATTGTGTTTAATTCTGCAACAAAATGTATCTTTATGCTCTATGTTCTATGTAACTGATATTTGATACATTTCCATTACTCTCCCAACTTCTCCAAATAGCTTTTCTGCATGTATAACTCCACTACTTTGCAGGAGAGATGCTTGTGGCAGTTCTTACAAAGTTGCACCAGATTCATATACACCTTAACCACTGCAGCCCAGGAAGGATGTGCCCCCTTAATGACCAGAGCACTTTTTACAATTTGGCACTGAGCTGCTTTAATTGATAATTGTGTGGTCATGCAATGCTGTGCCCAAACTAAATTTGTGACCTTTTTTTTCCAACAAATAGAGCTTTCCTTTGGTGGTATTTGATCCCCTCTGTGTTTTTTATTTTTTGCAATATAACCGAAAAAAGACCGAAAATTTTGAAAAAAATGATATTTTCTACTTTTTGCTATTAAAAAATACAATAAACTTAATTTTAGTCATACATTTTAGCCAAAATGCATTCAGCCACATGTCTCAGGTAAAAAAAAATAATCAATAATTGTATATTTATTGGTTTGCGCAAAAGTTATAGCATCTACAAACTATGGTACATTTTCTGGAATTTACGCAGCTTTTAGTTTATGACTGCCTATCTCACTTCCTGAGGTGATATAATGGAAGGGCAGTTTAACCCCCCCCAAATTACCCCATTTTGGAAAGTAAACACCTCAAGGAATTTGTTAAGAGGCATTATGAGGCCCATTGAATATTTTATTTTTTTGTCACAAGTGATTGAAAAATGCCAAAAAAAAAAATTACACAATGTTGTCACTGAAATGATATGTTGCTCACACATGCCATGGGTATATATGTGGAATTACACCCCGAAATACATTCTGCTGCTTCTCCTGAGTATGGAGATACCACATTTGTGAGACCTAATGGGAGCCTAGCCGCGTATAGGACCCCAAAAACCAATCACCACCTTCAGTATTTCTAAGGGCGTAAACATTTGATTTCACTCCACACCATCTATCGCACATTCGGAGGCCATGAAATGCCAAGATAGCACAAAACCCCCACAAATTACCCCATTATGGAAAGTAGACACCACAAGCTATTTGCTGAGAGGCATGTTGAGTCCATGGAATATTTTATATTTTGCAATTTGCCAATTTTGTTTCTGGAAAATGTATATTTTTTTGCACAAAATTTGCAAATTTTGTTTCGGGAAAATTTACTTTTTTTTGCACAAAGTTGTCACTAAATGATATATTGCTCAAACATGCCATGGGTATATCTGAAATTACACCCCAAAATACATTCTGCTGCTTCTCCTGAGGATGGAGTTACCACATGTGAGAGACCTTTTGACAGTCTAGTCGGATACAGGACCCCGAAAACCAAGCACCGCCTTCAGGCTTTCTAAGGGCGTACATTTTTAATTTCAGTTTTCACTACCTATCACAGTTTTGGAGGCCATGAAATGCCCAGATATCACAACCCCCCATGACACCAGTTTGGAAAGTAGACACCCAAAGCTATTTGCTGAGAGTCATGTTGAGCTCATGGAATATTACAAGTTTCGGGAAAATGAAAAAAATTTTTTTTTTTCACAAAGTTGTCACTAAATGATATATTGCTCAAACATTCCATGGGTATATGTAAAATTACAAGCCAAAATACATTCTGCTGCTTCTCATGAGTATGGGGATACCACATGTGTGAAACTTTTTGGGAGCCTAGCCACGTACAGGACCCCGGAAACCAAGGACCGCCTGTTGTCTTTCTAAGGGTGTAAATTTTTGATTTCACACTTCACTACCTATCACAGTTTGGGAAACCATGACATGCCTGGATAGCACAAAACTCCCCGAAATGACCCCATTTTGGAAAGTAGAAACTCCAAGCTACTAGCTGAGAGGCATGTTAAGTATTTTGCAGATCTTGTTTTTTGCCACAAAGTTTTTGAAATTTGAAAAAAGAAAAAAAAAACATTTTCCTTTTCTTTCTTTGTTTCCCAAAACAAATGAGAGCTGCAAAATACTCACCATGCCTCTTAGCAAATTCCTTGGGGTGTCTACTTTCCAAAATGGGGCCATTTTTGGGGGGGGGGGGGGTTGTGCTAACTTGACATTTCAGGGCCTCCAAAACTGTGATAGGTAGTGAGGAAGTGAAATCCCCATAGAAATCCTGAATGCGGTGAATGGTTTTTGGAGTCCTGTACGCGGTTAGGCCTCCAAAAAGTCCCACACATGTGGTATCCCTGTACTCAGGAGAAGCAACTTAATGTATTTTGGAATTTCACATATACCCATAGCATGTTTGAGCAATATATCATTTAGTGACAACTTTGTGCAAAAAAAAAAATGTCAATTTTCCCAAAACTTGTGACAAAATATAAAATATTCCATGGACTCAATATGCCTCTCAGCAAATAGCTTGGGGTGTCTACTTGCCAAAAATGGGTCATTTTTGGGGGGTTTTGAACTGTTCTGGCATTTTATGCCCAACATCACCCACTCTTCTAACCACTTGAACCACCAAGTCCTTTCTGACACTTTTTGTTTACATGAAAAAATATTTTTTATTTGGCTAGAAAATTACTTTGAACCCTCAAACATTATATATTTTTTATAAAGCAGAGGCCCTATAGATTAAAATGGTGAGTGTTGCAAATGTTTTTTTCACAAAGTATTTGCACAGCGATTTTTCAAACGCAATTTTTTGGAAAAAAAAACACATTTTTGAATCTTAATGCACAAAAACACACTATATTTCCCAAATGTTTGGTGAAATATAAAAAATGATCTTATGCCAAATACATAGATACCAAACATGACATGCTTTAAAATTACGCACACCCGCACAGCGGCGACCATTTATATACATTTCATACAGCTTTTAAAAGCCTTTATAGGTTACCTCTTTAGATTTACAGAGGAGATCTACTGCTAGAATTACTGCCCTCAATCTGATGTTTGCAGTGATACCTCACGTGCATGGTGCAATTGCTGTTTACATACGACACAAGACTGATGCTTGCGTTCACCTTTGCGCACGTGCACGGGGGACAGGGGTGCATTTTATTTAAATTATTAATTTTGCTTTTTATTTTATATTTACACTGTCCCTTTCATTTTTAATCATTTTTATTGTTATTAAAGGTAGTTGAAACATCTCCTATGATAGAAATATGTAGTGACAGGTACTCTTTTTTGAAAAAAATGTGGTCTATTTGATTCTAGATCTCTCCTCAGCCCTTAAAGCATCTGATCACACCAAGCTTGGTGTGATCAGATGCTTTACCAATTTCACAGTGGCGCTTTTTATATCCGGCAAAAACCAAAGTCATGAAATGCTCATAGCTTCCAGTTTCTTAGGCCATAGAGATGATTGAGCCATTCTAGTCTCCAATCAGCTCTATGGTCAGCTGTCAGAACCATTGGCTGTATTCTTGCGTTCCCCAGTGGGACAGGAGAGCCAGAGAAAAGGATGGAAGATGGTGATGGTTGTTCCCTCCACCTGCTTGTAAAAGCAGATTAGTGGCTAATTAGCCATTATGATTGCTTTTACATGAAAGCTGACTGCTGGCTGAAAAGAACGTTACCAAGATGATACCTAAACCTGCAGTCATCATTCCGGTATAACCACTCAAAGTCCAGCAACATACCAGTACGTCGCTGGTCTTTGTTGGGCATATATTGTGATGTTCTTTTTTTCATGCAGCCTGTGAATGAAAAAAGAGAATCAATCGGTGGTATGCCCACCCTTAGAAAACCTCCCTGCTTCCACCCATTTCTAATGATGAGCATAGCACCATTCTAAAAATATATGCAGATGCATACATGCTTTGGCATATATGCTTTTTTTTAACTGTGGTGATGAAATCACCTCAAACAGCGCTCGTTGATTTACATATGGTCGGAGCAAACGCTGTTGCTGTCGAGATAAATAAATCAGTGCTGCAGCTGAATGGCGTACCTGAAAAGCAAATAATGATTAACAATAAAATACAGTAAACAGTAACATCTAAAAAAAATACATACCTGCAAAGAAAACATTATAAAACGCAGTAACAATAAAACATTACAGGCAAGCATAAAAAACAGAGCAGAACAATAAAGAGAGAAGAACAAGAAAATGACAACTATTTTTGGCTTTTTATTTTATATATATATATATTTTTAAATATATTTTTTTTGTTTTAATTTTTTTTTTGTACACTTTTATTTGTAACTCTAACTGTAAAGGTTCCAGGTTCAGGTCTCTCAAAATTTGGTGGCATCTTTGGAGACCCTTTGAAAGTGTGCCCTATGCCTGTGTCATGCTCAACCCTATGCTAATACTCCACTAGTGTGTGGTAACATTTGAAACAGTCACCGATGCAGAGACCAGGTTGGTCAGGACAGGAGGGACAATAAAAGTGGGCGTCACGCCTATATTTTAGCATTGTCTGCATACACAACATCTTTTTTGGGGGTGTTCTTTGGGTACAGGTACCAAGGAAGACTTCTGGGAAGTGCCCCCCATGCAGCCGGCTCACTGCATTTACATTGTGAAGTTGGGGCACAACACCGTCTGGAAACAGAAGGGCTGTGATGATCTCTTCCTGGAATTTAACCACTTCTCTTTGGACGGACGTCATTTGACGTCACTACCTTTGAGAAGTGATATCTGAAAGTGCCCACAGCTGCAGGCACCATTCAGATATTGTTTTTTAGAGCCGGCGATTCTGAAAAAATTAAAAGTGGTCTTAGCAGCGGATTCGCCGCGAGATCACTTTTATCAATGGCGGGAGAAGTGACCCCCCTCCTGCCGCTTTCCGGCCATCTCCGCCGCTTGACGGCGGAGATGATCCGATCGCCCCCCCCCCAGTGTCCGTGAGCTGACTGAGCGGCTGAAGCTGCTCACTCGGCTCCATAGTATGGCAGGGCGGAAATTACATCAGAAGTCACATCCGTCCAACGGTCTTAAAGGGCCCATTTTTTGGGGGGGGGCTGTCATTTTTTTCAAATACTTTTGCATTTTACTGCAAATATGAGATTTGAGATCTTTTTGACCCCAGATCTCATATTTAGGAGGTCCTGGCATGCTTTTTTCTATTACAAGGAATGTTTATATATTTCTTGTAATAGGAATAAAAGTGATCATTTTTTTTTTTAAAAGAACAGTGTAAAAATAAAAAGTAAAATAAATAATGAAAAAACTTTTTTTAAAATGCCCCGTACCCACGAGCTTGCGCACAGAAGTGAACGCATACGTAAGTCCCGTCCATATATGAAAACGGTGTGCAAACCACACATGTGAGGTATTGCCGCGATCGTTAGAGCGAGCACAATAATTATAGCACTAGGGCTCCTCTGTAACTCAAAACTGCTAACCTGTAGAAATTATTAAATGTTGCCAATGGAGATTTTTAACGGTGCAAAGTCTGTCGCCATTCCGCGAGCGGATGCAATTTTGAAGCATGACATGTTGGGTATCATTTTACTCGGCGTAACATTATCTTTCAAATTATGGAAAAAAATTGGCCTAACTTTATTGTTTTCTTATTTTTTAACTAAAAAAACTGAATTTATTAAAAAAAAGCATGCTTGGAAGACCGCTGCGCAAATACAGTGTGGTATAAAGTTTTGCAATGACCGCCTGTTATTCTCTAGGGTGTTAGAAAAAAAAATATATAATGTTTGTGGGTTCTAAGTAATTTTATAGCAAAAAAACCTGATTTTAACACCAAACCCAAAAAACAGGCTCAGTATTGAAGTGGTTAAGGAAGGATCCAATTCGCCCTGACGCTTTGTATAGCACAAGCGTTCAGCAGAGCCAATTGAAATAAGTAAACAAACACTTTTTTGTACCAGCGTCTGGCCTTATGGGCAATTTAGTATGGCGCCAATAACTGGTCATTGAGGTCCACCCCTCCCATATTAAGGTTGTATGCGTGGACACAGAGGGGCTACTCAACAAAACCAGTCGCTGTTGGAATTTCGACTGCCATGTCTGCGTGAATGGAAGACAGAGCGAAAACATTCCGTGTATCCCTCCACTTCGCTGTGAGCAAATGATTATTTCTTAAGCAGGCTCTCTCCCCTTGTCTAAGTTGGGACTCTACAAGCTGCTGGGGTAAGCCTCGGGGATTAGATCGCACGGTACCACATGCGCCAATTCCAGAATCAAAAAGGTGACTAAAAAGTGGCACGCTTGTTTAATAATTGTCCATGTACAAGTGGTACCCCTTTCCGAATAAGCGTGACACCATGTCCCAAACAACCTTGCTAGCACTCATTATGTAGTCTGGGAAGTTGGGGGGCTCCATGTGACTGTCTTTTTCCTCATAAATCATAAAACTATATGTATAGCCTATGGCCCTGTCACAGAGCTTATACATCTTGTCCCCATATCCGGCTCACTTACTGGGGAGAAACTGTTTGAAAGCAAGATGGCCAGAAAATTGAATCAGGGACTTGTCTACACAGACAACTTGATCGGGAATAAACAAGGCTGCGAATTATTGGTTGAAGTGGTTTACGAGGGGCCGAATTTGTGGAGCCGATCGTATCCTGGATCACCCCGTGGACAACAGAGTTAATTGTCATTGAAATATCTGAACCGCAAGATCTGCTCGTATCGTGTCCTGGTCATGGAAGCAGAGAACATGGGCATATGATGAATTATTATTATTATTATTATTATACAGGATTTATATAGCGCCAACAGTTTGCGCAGCGCTTTACAATAAAGAAGGGGCACAGTACAATTACAATACAGTTCAATACAGAAGGAATAGGAGGGCCCTGCTCGTAGAGCTTACAATCTAAAGGGAGGGGGAGGTGATACAAAAGGTAATGGCTGCAGGGAATGAACTGATAGAGCTGGCTCAGGCACGGGTCTTAGGTGGAGGTGGGGTAGGCTTCCCTGAATAAGTGAGTTTTCAAGGATCGCCTAAAGGCGGACAGGGTGGGGGCTGACTGGACTTTCTGGGGCAGGGAGTTCCAGAGGATGGGAGAGGCTCTGGAGAAGTCCTGTAGGCAAGCATGGGAGGAAGTAACAAGGGAGCTAGAGAGAAGGAGGTCTTGGGAGGAGCGTAGAGGATGATTGGGGTGATATCTGTGGATGAGATTGGCGATGTAGCTGGGGGCAGTGTGGTGGATGGCCTTGTATGTTGTGGTTAGTATTTTGAATTTTATACGCTGGGGTAGGGGAAGCCAGTGAAGGGATTGGCAGAGTGGGGCAGCAGTTGTGGATCGGTTAGTAAGGTGTACAAGTCTGGCAGCAGCATTCATGATAGACTGAAGGGGGGATAGCCTGTGTAACGGTAGGCCGGTGAGGAGGGAGTTGCAGTAATCAAGGCGGGAAATAACTAAGGAGTGAATAAGTTGTTTTGTGGCGTCATTAGTCAGGAAGGG
>BLSH010390839.1:56558-79027 GCA_018402905.1 Glandirana rugosa | reverse complement strand
CATTATCAATTATTTCATTGATGGTTCACCTGTTTATGATTAGGATAAGTGGAACACATTGCGGAAATTGTTTTTTCACTAGCACGTATGGAAAATAGCCTAGTCAGCGCCTTAACCTTTTTTATATATGGTATGCACCAACAGATCATGTTTTCAGGATTTCCCTTATTTTGCACAGGTGATTTGATCAGTTTCACTGCCTTAGTAATTACCACAGCTGTTTCATCTGAGGGAAATCCTGAAAACATGACCTGTTGGTGCGCCTTGAGGACTGGAGCTGAGAAATACTGAAGTGGGGTATAACTGTCCACATAGACCATCCTCCGCACCACTGGCTCTCATTGCTGTCAGTCTGCAATCGTGACTGGGAAGACAATGCTGCTATAGAGCAATCTAAAAGCGAGGCTTATTAGCGCAGTTATGGAGCGCAGTGTGGAAGGGATGACGTTGATGGCGGAGCGGAGGATGGTCCATGTGGACATCTTTACCCTGGATGCCTGTATACTTAGATCTGCCTGTTTTATTCATCAACCATGTGAGTTGCTAAATGTTGTACCTTCATTAAATGTAACCATATTGCTACACTTTGAGGCGCCTCTCTCCTCTTTTATACTCAGTTGTGACATGACACTGCTTTTATATCAAGACATCGCTTGTATATCAAGACAAATTTGTTCAAAATTTTTGCTTGTCTTGCAAAACACTCTTAAACCATGTTACTCTCAAAAGGTTTTACTGTACCTGCAAAAGGGGCCAGCCGGAAGTGATCTAGCAGGACTTAATCTTCAGACTAAAGTTCCACTTTAACTTTTTGTCTGTGTATAGATCTATGTTTGTCCCAGGCACGTTTGAATCTACTTAATATTGACTGACTCAATACCTCTGCTGGAAGTCTATTCTCAGAACCAATTACTCTTTTGCTAAAATAATACTTTCTAAGATTAGTGTTAAACTTTCCTCCTGCTAGCTTGAGGTCATGAGGATGAATGTCTTTAGCTAGTATACAGCTGTGTGACAGAAAGTCTAACCCTTTCACATTCTATTCAAAACTAGAAAAAATGTTTTGGCTTTAGGTAAGATCTTTAATAGCCTGTAAAAATATTTTCTGCTAGGAAAGGGAAAAGTTACGCATTCTTCCAATGCCTAAAAGGTCACATTTTGAAGATGCTCTGTGATAGAAGTGACAAACTAAAAGTATACAAACTGAGCCTTCTTTGGCAAATCACCTCTTTTTGTAATTTTTTGGCAATTATATTTTTTCTTTAAGTCTGATTAAAAAAAACACCTTAATTTGCTAAGGCTGAACATTTCTTGATTGCCTAGAGCATGTGTGAAAACCCATATATTAGGATTTTTAAATATTTTTTGTTATTCCTTAGGATCAATCAGTAAAGAATTTCAAGGTGTAGAGTAAAAGTAATAGCCAAAATGATTATTTACTAAGATCTGCCAACTTTTGCTAAAATGTTTACTTTAAAAAGCTGACTATATTAAAGGGGTTTTCCATTTTCGTCTGTAAAGTTAAAAAAACTTACATCTGTTGGACGTTGAGGGATGGTAGGTGTTACTTTGAATCATCTGTTCCCTATGTGAAAATAGCAGTCTAAAGGCTGCTAGAACACTCAAAGCCCCTTGACCCTTTTCAGTGCAAAGCAGTCCTAGCCTGGAAAACTAAATGAAAGACTGGAGCACCAACACTCTAAAAATGTCATTGTCTAATATGAAAATAGCAAAGCCTTATTATTTTGCATGAACAAAGTGATTTCCCGTTAATCACTGAAAAACCATTTGACGGATACTATAGTGTACTTTTTTTAGTAAATACATATTTTGGGGTTAATCTATTTAATGAGTAAATGTAACATAATACATTCCTTTAGCAAATCACCTCTATGGTGACATACATATGAAAGCAGATTTTCTGACTGTTTTATTATGGACCCAGTTTGTCTTATAGACATGCAGAGTCTATTTTATTCATTTAGTCTGACCTGACCGGTAGACTTGCATTATAAGAGTGAAGCAGTGAAGTACAGTCACAGTGCAGTAGAAATAAGTATGATGGAGAGTCAGTTATTTTCTCATGTTTGACAGTTAAAGTGTTGAAACTAATGGAACACTTGGAGTGATGAAATGAACACAAACAACAGTGACAGCGCTCAGTGCTCTCTGTGCACACTATTGAGGTAATGTGTGGACCAAGGGCAACTAGAGCTGTCACTGTTGTTTGTGTTTTTATGTGCTACACTACTCCAAGTGAATATTGACAGCAGCATAGGACAGCCCTGGGTCCTCCCATTCCACTTAAGATATATTGCTATAAGTGATCGGAGTACATGGTTGTTCTTGGTGCAGAATATGAGCAAATTGCCCATATTTGGCAGGTTTGCCTGCCCAAGTCCCAGTCTGATGTTTGTGTAATGACATTGTTTTGTACTAGCACTACTGTAACAAAATGAAAGATCTCTGTAGACTCATGACTACTATATTTGGCCAATGATGCCGGGATCCCCACTGGCTTGTCAACATATAGAAGCTGGCGAAGATCTGTCATTTGCTATAGGAGTAGCAAGTAGCATGGCGGGTCATTATGACTGACTTTGATCTACATTGCTTGATGATGTTATTGACATTGGATTTAAATCAGGGAACATTGTTTATTTTTTATTTCTAATAAAAATTCTAATAAGTCCCCTCAGCAGAACTCAACATCCCTTTTGGGAGACAGAATGTGGGATGAGGCCTATTTCCCCATAAACATGAGGACATGGTGCCTTGGAAGGCAGCGAATCTTCACCCCTTGCAAGGTACCTTCTCAATATTGAGGGCAGGTGGCCTGGTAAGGTTCAGGATAGGGGTGTGCAATCCCTGCCCCCCTTTTCTGGCCACCCAAGGTTCATGTTTGATTAAGGATATTTTTTGCAATATCAGGGGGATACCATGCCCATTTTTTGGAAGTGACAGTACACATTTTTGTAAACAGTGTGTATTGTCCCTTTTAAAAAAAGCTTTCAAATTTGCCTTGAAAAAGGCCAGAAAAATGAAAATATTCAACTCTTATATACTTCAATAGAGTTTAGCACTGTGTTCAGCAGATTTGTTGCTAAGTTTGTTGAACCTCCTGTGAATGAAACTTTGCCAGGATGCTCATGTCTACTGGACACAATCTTCAAGTCCAGGCTACTTAAGTTACAACATTACACAGTTCTTATTTAAGTAAAAAAAAGCAATTCTAAGGAGTTTTCAAATCTAATCAGCTGGCAATATACCAATGGTGTATACTCAACCTCAGTTTAATAAATTAATATATCCTACACCCTCTACCCTTGGTAGCTAACTAATGTACTAAATTACATACTGACATGACTGTTCTAGTAAATCATTTCCCCAAATTGAGATATGAACACCCTGATTTGCTAAAGGAGTAGTGAAAGTGAAGAAGTTGTGCAGACTTCAGTCACCCAATCATATGCAAGCAAACATGCCTGTTCTATTTCATTTGATGTGATTGATCATTCCATTCAAGTGAGCTTTATCCATATTCATTAAATTAAGTTACCGGTACTTTTTATTTGCAAAGTGAACACTTTCTACCCTTAAGAAATCAGGGCCATGGTGTGCCAGTTGAGGGTCATGTGCTTATTTACCATTTTAAAAATTTGTAAAATAATCTGTAGGCAGCTTTATATATGCCCATTGTTGGTGTGGAAGAAAATTTAAGCTATCTCATTTATTTTTTACTGCATTTACATTTACATTTGCATTTTCATAGTGTATATACTAAACTTACGGATTTCCTGTTCTGCATGTAGGATGTGGTCTCTGAGCTTTCTTAGTGCTAATTTATGTCCTTGCTTTCTAAAATTTGCAGTCAGCTGCCTTCTGCTCTATGAAATTGTTTGAGTTATAAAAGCCGGATATATTAATATGAAATCCACAACTGTACAAATGGTTCATTCATGTCTCATATATGCTTCCAATTATATTTATAAATCACTTTTCAAACTGTATACACTGCATATTCACAGAATAAAATTTGTTCAGTATGTACAGTAAACAAATTTTCACTTAGCCATGGCACCAAATTTCTATTTATATAGTTATTCATAAAATGTTGTACAGGGCAGATTGTAAAGTATACTGGTGGGCAATAATAATCTTACAAAAATGACAACAAGTATAATGTGTTCAAGGTTAGTCTCAAAACTTAATTTGGATGGTTTTCATGTTTCTAGACATTATCATAAAGCTAATAGAGGGTCACAATTTTAACACCAAACTTTCTCAGCAAAGCAGTTTCATATCAATTCTACATGTTCCTAATTTAGTAGCTAATAGTATTTGCCAAAGAGTTATCCATAATTTTCTTTGTTCTTCAGTCAGTGTTTTTTGATGGTAATGTTCTTTGAAACTGTGGTGTTGATTGACTAAAGCAGAGGAGTATATTTACTTTATAAGGGAATTTTCACTTATCTTAGACTACCCAGTAACATGCAGGGAAAATAAAATAAAAAAAATATATAAAAAAACTGGATTTTTGTTTGCACGTGAATGGGTGTTTGAAGTCAGCACACCTTCACCTGATTCAACTAATTGAAATTACCCTGCAATAATTTATTTTTCAGCTGACATAGCTTTTATCACTTGAAGACAAAAATCTTATTCGTTTGACAATATACCTTACTATGTTTTAGCTATTTTGTATCTACTTTTGTATTTGTAAGTCTAAAATTACATTTTATTATAACTTGTATTTAAAATAAGTATGGTAAAAAAATTAAAGGAAAAAATAAACAAAAAAATGTAATGTGCATTATAGGGTTCCAATAGGCATTTGAATACAGTATACCCATGTAAACTAAAAACACTCATTATCTGAAAGTTAAATTAGGTCAACAGAAGTGACAGAAATAATGTCAGTTGAGGTATTTACCTGGTCTAACTAAAATGTAAAAAAGTAAAATCACACTTTTTTTTTAATTAAGATATATAGATGGATTTCAAGTCAGTTTTCTTACTGGCAGCAAACAGAATACACATGGAATGGCTGATAAATAAGACATTTTTACCTACATGCTGTCTCTATTTCAAATGCCCAAGGAGGTTTAGAGAAAATGTATTTTGTTTAAATTTCCAATGACTATGGATAGGTAGCAGTCCTCTGCTTTATTTTTAAAACAGCCCTATAATCCTATGAAATATTTTTTTTTATTTACTAGCTTCAATAATTAGTAGTTCTACAAAAAACAGTAGTTTAATACCTACAAACAAATGTCTATAGCCTTACATATTGACAAATTAATTATGGACCTACATATATATATTTAAAGTTATATTTTGTGTTGCTTTTAGTATTTCTAGCACTTTTATATCAAAAATCAAAAAGTGTAAAATTTTTTTTTTACATATAACATTTTACCTTCATCATTTTTTTTACACCCTATCAATACAAATGACTCTAATAAGTATTAGACTAGAATGAATTCACCAAGTTAAAACCGATGAATTTGGTTATCTCCTATGGGAGGTTTTTGCTAGATCCAAAATGTTTTTTGCTCATTTTCACTAGGAAACTCATAAATGGTGTGGTTAACTCCCTGTCATCACTGAAATAATACTCTGGCTTCTTTAATTTTAATGTTCAACAGCACTACTGCCTTTTGCTGCTATTTCTTTAAAAATAAGGATACTTTAAAATGTAAACTGGGTCATAGTTAAGAGACAAGTTCATTTATTAAAAATGACCATGCATTGTTTGAGGTAATCTGTCACATACAAGAGAACAGTTGGATATAAAGTAATATGTTTCTTTCTGTGAGAGCTTGATATATTATATATACAGTATAAAATTTATTCTGAGTTTAGTCATATGGAATAATTTACTAAAGTGTGCAAACTCAGAGCAATGTTAAGAGGTCTGACTTTATCTGTAAAAAGCTTTCTATAGAAATGCTATAGAGTTAAATAAAATGTTAAAAAATCAGTGACCTGCCACTGCTGATTACTCAGTAGCATGAGTTTATATATAAGATATTTTTGTAACATGTACTCCTCTCTACTGTCTTTCTGTCTAATTACCCTTTTAAAGGCTTGATTTACTAAGTTCATAAGCATGATCACTAAGGCACCAGCCTGAGGCAATGCAGCATAAATTCCTTATCCTCATTTACTAAGACTCAATGTACATGTCTATATGTGTGAAATGCATGCAACAAAACAAATTGGGATTTTTGAATAAATAAAATTACTTACAATGCTCTAGTGAAGTTTCAGTATTTTACTAACTATTGTAAGTTATTTCATCTTGAAAATTTACAACACTTTGTAAAAAAAAAATACCATCTTATATTTCATTTCAATTAATCTCTGTTACCATGTACCATTTTTTATTATTGTTGTTTTATATAGTTCCGGAAAAAAAAGCATTTATGCTATGTCATTTACAAATATCGCTAGAGATTTAAAGATCAATATTTTTTTTAATTGATATTTATATAATTTTAACAGTAAAGCATAAAATTACATTAGATGGATTATTATGATCAATACAGAGAGAGTCTCACACTGCCCAAGGTGTGCACATGAAGATACACATATATGATCTTTAAGTTCACATCAAAGTCAATGTGCATGAAAACACCCAACCTATGTGTACGTATTTGTTGGATGCATTTGTAGAAAAATATGGGGGATAGGTCGGAAAAGTGTGCAGATGTTCTTTCAAACACCTTGATTGATTAAAATCAAAGGAGAGGACAGCAGACGCTTAAATCAATGACCCATTTTATGATTAGTTTACAGTTTGTTAGTGTGCTGAACCATATTTTTTCCAGTCCCACTCATTCAAACAATTTGTATATTTATCACTAACCATGGAGCATTAAAATAAAAAAATATGTACCACATTAGCCAAAAGGGAAAATACAGATTATGCCTTCTGTTAGCTAACTGAAGATAATAATAATAATAATAATAATAATAACAATATATATATATATATATATAATTTATTTTTTTCTTATTAGCTTTATACACAAAAGTAGTTTTACAATGTTATTTGATGTTCTACATGGGGTATTGCCCCTTTTTTGTGCTGGAGAATATTTAGAAAGAAAACTGTTGCACTATGTTTTTATCAGTAATAGTATTAATAAGTTATAGATGTTGGTTACGTTCTGTTCATGTGTGCATTCATAGGGCTGGGTGAGCAAGTGAACATTTATTTGCCAGTGAGGAAAAGTGAACACTGCTGACAGTGTGAGTTGAATTTAGCAATTCAGGCCCTAACTCTGTGTGATGCAAACACATCAATCTGGATAACGTGCAGAACAATCAAGGTTAAAATGTTACAAGGTGGAGAATGATGTTTTTATGATTTTACCTGACATTTAGATAATATTCTATTTCCTCTGATTTCTTAGAGTAATATATATATATATATATATATATATATATAGTTTAGTCATTAAGTAGTATTTATGGGATTTTGATTTGAATTATACTCTTTTTTATGTTTATCTTAGTATGTAAAAAATATAAATGCAAGTAAACTAATTACATTATAAGAGACCCAAAAGCTTAATTGTGATTAAAAAAATACTAGCAAGCAGGCCTACTATTCCTTTTATATGTGCTAGCATACATGAAAATGCTTTCCTGTAAGATAAATATGCTCATATATAATGTCCCAACTGTACTGTAGTATGAATACTACATGTGCAATGGGTACATATTGTTATGTGATTTATGTAAAGCCCTACATCGTATGACATATCTTTGTTACTGCTACATCAAAATACAATACATTTGTTAACTTAGAACTCTTTATACTTTTGTTCTGCTACGTTGTTTCAAACACTGGGGATGAGTTACTAAAAGAGTAATATATTCTCTTCTGCTAGGGAACAAACTTTCCATCAAACAATCAATTATGTGGGGGGATGTAAGAAAATGGGAATTTAAATGGATATTTGCAGCAAATGCAGATTTCATGTGCGAAGTAAAAACCCCCCTGTAATAAAATAGCTGCTAAGTTTTTAGGAAATATTTATAATGGATAACTACATATCTATGTATCAGTTGCAAAAAGATCTATATTAAAAATAATTACAGCAACTTCAGCAATCAGTCATCTCAAATGTCATACTTTCTTTTGTGCAGTATTTACAATAAAATATTAAACAGTTTGATAACAGTTACAGTTCTAGAAATGAAAGATCCTGCTAAGGTACTATATAGTGTTAAAATGTAACTTTTTGAATTAAACATTTTTAATATCTGAATACATATAGAAAAACACCATTTGACACAGCTTAAAGCTTCAACACACCAGACATCTCTGTGTTTCAAATACCCAAGCATGCTATGAAACTTAGCAATTAAATCTAAATTTATTTTAGCTTTTTCATATATCTTGTTTATTTTCCTTATATTCCCACAAATTAACAAAGCCCGCTCATCTGACATAAAAAAAAATGTAGTTATTGCCTTTCACAATTAAATTTCTCATTAAAACTGGAAAGATTGCTGTAACAATAAACACTGAAATATAACAGAACTCTTATATGCTTAATATTTGTTAAAATGTGTAACTATGCTAGTTATTTTCATAAGCACAGGAAGATATTTACTTATGAATATATTGCTATGTTGCATGTCAGAAAAGGTATATCACGCAAATTTCCATTTTGTAGACTGAAAAATGTCTACACCACACTCATACAGGAAATCATTCCCATTTTGGGAATATTAGGATTTTCTAATTTAATCATGATATAGCAGTACTTTTCATTGCTATTCAAGATTCACACATTTTTAATTTTTATTATAAGACATTATTAAAAGGATCATTACATAGTTTGTGGAATACTTCTCAGTACATTCTGCAGACATTTGCCATCAACTGGGCTTTTTTGTTTAGTCTTTGGCACATTACTTTGCTGGCATACTGATGCCTTCTAATATACTTTAAGATGCTTTAAATGTTCCAACAGAAATACAAACCACTTGTGTTTAATGAAAAGTTATGAAGTTAGAAATTTAAGAAAGCAACAAAGGAAGCAAACAAATTCACCAGCAGTATAGAAATGTGTGGGTATGTATAGTCCCATTCTTCTACATCTCAAAAGGAAGAAATCTTATTTTGCAGTTCATAATTATAGTACTGTTAAATTTAAAGCATTTTTCATTGTCATTATGCATCCCTTCACAGTAAACTTTAAAAATAACTAACTAAAAGTATGTAAATATACCTGGTCTTTCACCTTTACATAATACATATATTGTGTGTGTGTGTGTGTGTCTTTATGTATGTATGCATGTACAGACAGAAACTTATTTTAGAATCTCTGTTTAAATAAGAATATGACAATGTAATATGACTACTACCTCTAATTATCATTATTTCTACTACTACTGCTACAGTATGCTTTTATAAGCAATACAATTACATTTTAAATATTCTATATAATATGTAGTAGTATGTACTGTATGTAGTAATAGTGCCATTTTAACATGAGCTATTTCTATTAAATATTGATGAAAGGGGTTCTTTTCGCTATCTAAATTTATTTTTACAGTTCATTTTTCTGTTATGTATACATTTTTTTGTTCATCTGTGTTGATTTTTGTGAGTGAGAGACCTAACTACTGTAATCTAATCCAATCATACAAATAACAGGGTGGTCATATGCAGCAACCTTAACTTGAGTTTGCATTTTGGGGAACAGAATGGTGGAAATAAGGATGGGAGCTACACAGGTGTAGTATGGTCTCATATGTTTAGACCTAAATGATTAACTTTTCAGAAAGAACATGTTATAAAATAGCATTCTGATACGGTAAAACCAGCCTTTTGCTTTGTATACTCTATTGCGTAGCATGACACATGTTGGATGTATAAACTGATCTCATGATTACAAAACTAAATAGTTCCAATATACTGAACCTGATTTGGTAAGGACTTGTCTCTACTCACAAAATTGTGTGGCTACTCATTTCAATTATCCAATCATGTAAAAAGTTAACTCCTGCTCGCTTTGAATACCCAATCATGTGCAGATGCTTTTCAAATGATTGGATAATTAAAGTAAATATTTACACCGGTTTTCTCAGCTTTTTTAGAAAATCAGTTCAATTGTTTGCACAGTCTATTAATATTTTCTATGTGTGCCTGCTATTTTTCACATACTAAGTTAATTATTGTGTGCTTTATTATAGTAATAGTTCAGTTATGCAAGTCATTTTGCCATTAAAGTGGAACTTACTTTGCTAAATCATTTTTAAAGGACCAGGCTCCAGGGCTGTTATACTGATCTTGGTTTCTCTGCCCATTAAGTCACTGACCTAAAATAAGTATGCGACTGAATCCTGAACTTCCATACTGCAAGCTTTGCTTGCAATATAGTGATGTCTAGGCCACACTGGTAGCCTGTAGCCTGTGCCCTTAAAATCAAGTCAGTAATGGAAACTCATATATTTATATCGTCCCATGTTGACACACAATTCAGATTCACTAAATGGATAATGAGCAATGTTTTTTTTTTATAAATATGGGTATGTCTGTAATAATGTTACAAGGTAACATTTTAGTTGTGAGTTTGGAAACTTTTTAGATATACTTGATACTCATAATAATAAACTAGGCCAGCCTCCTTTGACTAAGAACTCACATACTGTTTTACATTCATTAAACTGAAGATCTTCCATTCCCTAAGCATGCAAACATGCTGCATCCACTTTTGCGCTCCTTTTCCCAAAATCATTATTGTTACTCATATGCAAATTACATAGTTACATAATCAGATTGAAAAAAAAAGACACAAGTCCATCTAGTTCAACCAAAAGAAAAAATAAACACAAAACCTCAATATACAAAACCATATACCCACAGTTGACCCAGGAGAAGGCAATAACAAAACCCTTTATGAAGCATGGTTCAGTTTGTTCCAGCAGAGGAAAAAGTATTTCCTGATTCCCCAGGAGGTGATTGGATAGTCTCTGGATCTACAATTCCTGGTGTTATTACTTATAAATATTATTTTCAAGTTATATTTTGTGCATTTAGGAATGCTTCCAGATCTAGTGATCTGGCTAGAACTAGTTCTTGTTTGAGTATTTTCCACATTTTCCCAGCTCCTACTGTCAAGAAGCTTTTTCATATGAGGAGGTTAAATCTATTTTCCTCCAGATGTAAAGAGTGCCCCCTTGTCCTATGTAATGACCTGAAATTGAATAACTCTACACCTAGGTCACAATATGGTCCGCCTATGTATTTATACATTTGAGTATATACCCCCTAATAGTCTCTTTTCAAGAGAGAATACATTTACTTCAGCTAATATTTCCTCATAGCTAAGCTCCTCCATGCCTCATATCAGTTTGGTTGCCATTCTCTGCACTTTCTGCAGTTCTCCAATATCATATTTGTAAACTGGTGCCCAAAACAGAATTGCATTATCCATATGAGGTCTTACTAATGATTTGTACAAAATTATGTCTCTTTCTCTATTCCTCTTTTAATACAAGAAAAGATTCTACTAACTTTAGAAACTGCAGCTTGGCATTGCATGCAATAATTAAGTCTATGAACTATCAGAATACCCAGGTCCTTCTCTACCTTTGAATCTTCTGAATGTTCTCCTCCTAGCATGCATGTTGCATGCATGTTTTAAGTCCCCAAATGCATAACTTTACATTAATTAACGTTGAACCTCATTTGCCATATAGTTGCCCAATTAAATAGTGCATTGAGGGTGGCTTATAAGTTGGAGACACCCTGTAAGTACATTATTCCATTACATGTCTTTGGTCATCTGTAAACATTGAAATGTTACTTTTTAATCCCAGACACTATTGTCATTTCCAAATATGTGTAACAAGTAAGATAAATATGTTAAAAAGTACAGTTCCCAACATGAAACCTTGGGATATACCACTAATAACCTTAAAGCATTCAGAGTATGAATTATTAATCATTTCTATCTGAATATGGTCTTTTAACCAGTTTTCTATCCATTAACAAAATCCAAATATACTATATCCACACCACTACTTTGTATAAGTGTATGCTCACTTCCTCCTAAAAAAAGAAATCAGATTTTTTTGACAACTTTGGTCTTTTGTGAATCCATGCTGACTAGTGCTTAAAATATTGTTTTATAGCAAAAAATCTTCTGTGTGGTCTTTTATTAAACTCTCAAGTATCTTCCCAAATACAGAAGTTTAACTAACTAGTTTGTAGTTTCTTGTGATTATTTTGTTCAAAAGTCATCAACAAAGTCTTCATTTCCTTATGTGAATACACACCATGGGCACTAATTAGAGCAGGTACACAGGACTGTCTCTCTGAATGACAACCTTGCTTTAATTTCTCCATGGTAAGAATCAAAATGGCAGGAATGAGTATAAGAACAATTGGGTCTCTTGGAACAGACTGCAGCAAAGTATTTGTTCATGTATTGTATAGCAGTTCATTGTTAATAAGCTGAATAGTTAATATTTCATGATGGTTCCTGTAAAAATCAGCAGAGAAAATATTTGCTTTCATTAAATTGTTTAAACAATCAAGATCATTTGTGGAAAAATACTATCGACTTCTGGGTTAATGGTATCATAAAAAATGTAACTCGAGTCCAGTACTATAACTAATGAGTCAATTTCTTTCATATTTGGGTTGATTTGCCTAACAACATTGATGTCTATAATATTTTCACATAGATTTGTTTGCCTGTTCTTCACAACAGATTTCTGTTGAGTTCATTGTGTCCTGCTCAAGGAGAGTTCATAGGGGATGAGCTTTTAATGCCTTTAAGACTTGAAATTGTTTTGAATGGATTTAAAATATTCAGGTTTCCATTAGCAAGGCCCATATTGCTTATCTCCTTGTAATTCAGCATTCTACAAAGATCCCTACACTGGCATACTGTGCAGCCCTCAAACAGGTGTCAGAGAAGGTGCCAGTTCATGCTCTTTAGGCATTTCACAACATTATCTTGTAGTATATAATACTGGTGAGCCAACACTATAAAATAAATATATGTTTCTGTGAACTAACAACAGATGAAACCATAGCTCTCCAAAAAATTGCCAGTCTCAGTGTTGCTCAAAACCACCCTAAAATGTACTTATTGTATAAAGTTCTATGCACAGAGGACTAAATTAAACTGTGTGGTAAGAGCATACAGTATTACATTTGAAGAAAGAAAACAATTGCATAACAACTAAGCCTTGTTCCATTTATAAAGCATAGTGAAAGGTGTTTGGCTGTCTCTAGGCCTGGGTGTTTTGCAGTCACTGAGCCACCAATGACTCAGTGACTGGATAACATCGGCATACTCAAAAACAGGTCATGCAAACTGATGAATATTCAAGACAAATAACCAAACACAATGACTGATTTACTAAAACTGGATAGTGAAAAAACTTGTGCAGCTCTGCATAGTAACCAATCAGCTTCCAGTTTTTTTTTTTTGTCAAACAAGGGGAATTAGAAGCTGATTGGCTAGCATGCACTGCTGCATCAGATTTTGCACCATCCAGTTTTAATAAATCAACACTACAGTGTCTCAGACAGAAGGAGTTTTGTATAGAATAATGAGCCAAATATCCCATAATTACAACACAAATAAACAAACCTTTTGTTGAAGCTATTCTAATAAAGGAGACTCCACCAGTTACCAGATATGCAGGTTTACATATTTCCCATCAATAAGCTTGAATGTTCAAAGCAGATAGGGCAATGAAAAATGTTTGTTGTCTGATAAATAGAACAACAGTCAGTCCACTCAAACTTATTTATCAGATTTTCATAGATGTTGAACATTTTGTTTTATCTTTTGGGGACTTAGATATTGATGGGAGAACGTTTTATGAACATTTCATGAAGAAAATCCCAAAACCCAGACTAATTTATTAAAATATGTAAAGGCTTCTTTTTTTGCTTCTAATTACCTGGAATTGGTAGCATACATTTGATAATGTAAATGCTATTTTATGTTGCTCTCGATCTCTTCATGGTTCTGTCTCACTTGTAACATTGTTAGTCAATAAGATTTTTAGGATCACTCTCTAAGTCTTTATCACCCACAGACTTATACATTTTTAACATCCTTCCAAACAATTTAGATTTATTACAGGACATGGTGTTCATAGCACTTCCCTGATTTAAGTGTAAACTGTGTTAGCTGTGACTGTCTGAGGAGCAGTACATAATACTCAACAAATTGTTTGGAAACAAGTTACATTTTTTGGAGGGGAGGTGGTAATTTATTAAAGTGGTAGAGAATGTCCATTCAATTCTGTAAAGTAAAGCTGTGTTCATTTTAATCATCCAAATCAGGTGCATGCAAAAATCCTGTAGTTTTTTATTTCCATTGTTCATTTGGGTATTTAGAGTGAAAACAGCTTCACTTCATTGAATAAGCTAAGAAAACATACTCTAGCCTTTTAGTAATTTAAACCCAATATTTGGCTTTGCCAGTAAACATTATAATGACATCATATTATCACAATGAATTTCCTTGATTTTTGTCAGGACAATAGAAGTGCAAGTGAAATTTTGATTGGCTAGACCATACCAATTAAATTACCAGTCAGATACAATGCTAATGTATTAGAAACTCGCAAGCAAAATCATATTAGATCCTTGAGTAATCATCTTATAAAAGTGTATGTCTATGGAATATTATAAAACACACTACATTTTAAAATGTACAATGCAGATAATATTGCCTTTAAAGTAGTTGTAAAGGTAGAATGTTTTTTTACCTTAATGCATTGTATTCGCTAAGGTAAAAAAAAAAAAAAAAACTTCTGTGTGTAACTCCCCTCCTGCCCCCTTATATTTACCTGAGTTCAATCTCAATCCAGCACTGTGTCTGAGAGCAGCAATTCTCTCTCCTAACAGGGCAAATTGATAGCAGTGGGAGCCATTGGCTCTGACTGCTGTCAATCAAATCTTGTGATGAGGGAGCAGGGGGCAAGGCTGAGCATCAATGTCTGTGTCGATAGACACACAGTACACAGCTCAGGATTAAGCCTGAAGGTATGCCACCATAGGAATTGGCTTCCTATGGTGGCACACCAAGAAGAGGAGGAGCCAGGAGCACCATCAGGGGACCTGAGAAGTGGAGGATTGGGGCTGCTCTGTGTAAAACCATTGCAAAGAGCAGATAAGTATAACAGTTTTTTAGGTTTACAATCACTTTAACTATCACACATTTTAAATAAGAAAAGTGTTAATTATGTACTTAATTAAGATTAGTAATTTTTAATTAAATATCTAGGAGTACTTAGCTGCATATAAAAATAAATAATAGTTCATTCTAAAATTGCTGCACAGCTTTCAGCACATTTTTCTTATGATATTATTTTTTCTGCTTGTATTAAATTAATTAACCATCTTATCGTATTTTTACCATAGAATACAGTTTTACAGAGATTTATGGTTGTTGGGGGTTAGGTTTAGGGTAAGGGTTAAGTTCTGTAGTTAAGTTTAGGTTTATGGTAGGTTTGGGCAAAGGGTTACGTTTAGGGGTTAATTGTAGGTTAAGTGTAAATGTATGTGCTAAAAACACACAATTTTCAGAAGCTAATGTATTGTAAAATAATTATGGCAGAAATCAGGGAACCTCCCTGTACAATGAATTGATTTATATGTACTGCAAAAAAATAAATAAAAAAAAAAATAGGGTTAAAGTGTTAGCCTTTATTCACATCTGTACAGTAGGTGTGTTGAGTTACATAGGGTTCAAAGCTAACAAACATAAAGCTTATATAAAACATGTAACATGCATACAATGTAACACACTTCACAGAAAATTAACTAAAAGGAATATGAAATGCTTGAAAAAAATACTAAGTACTAAGTGCTAGTAAAAGAGTAATACTAGCTCCCATTGAAAAAAGAATGTTTTCAGAGAATGCTTGTTTATATTTAGTTTGTGATCCCCGGGTGTCACCAGGGTCACCAGAACTAGTCTAATCTCTCCCCATGCTATCCAAAACTGAGAAACAAAGTTTTGGCTATAATTGTACTTTAAAATATATGGTAAGGTGAAGAATTTGATAACAATATAATGTGAATGATTCCTTAACGCTGAAATACACCTTTTTGATAAGGTATGCAGTAACTTGTAGGTTACCACAACACATGGTAATGAATGACACAGGCATTAGTGCATGACAGTGCTATTCATATAGAATGGCAGCTACACTCACTAAGGCTTTGCAGCTCTGGCCCACATGCATTGGATTATTCTAATGTAATGCACTACCATGTATTGTGGTGCACTGCATTGGGAACAATTTAAAGGATACGTTCACTTTTTTCAATAAAATAAAAATAAATGCACATTTGCAGGTGAACTACCACGGAGCTCCACAGTTCCATGGTAGTTCATTGAGAACTATAAGCCGACAAGAGCTAAGGATGTTGGGGCTTGTAGTTCATTCAGACACGCAGTGGTGGGGGCAGAGCCCTGCATGGCCGTGCTGTTTTTCAAACAGTGGCAGCTAGAACAGGGAACTTCTCCCTGTACTGCTGCCACAGGGAGGGGGCAATGGGAGTCAGCTGCAGCACTGGGCATATGTTACATGTTCCACCCTAAAATTGGGTGGAACATGCAACGTGTAACCAAAGGTGAGCACAGAGGTGTAGTGGATAGAACTTTCGTGCTGATAGGTTAATTAGATCCTGTCTAAATTGGCCCTAGTATGTGTACGTATGAATGTGAGTTAGGAACCTTAGATTGTAAGCTCCTTGAGGGTAGGTACTGATTTGAATGTACAATGTATATGTAAAGTGCTGCATAAATTGATGGCGCTATATAAGTACCTGAAATAAATAAATCCTTTAACATATTCTGTTCTTGTGTTGCCTGCCCCTTCAAAATTAATAGGATGCCTTTTTGCAGCGTACATTATGTACAACAAAAGACATGTTTATGTATGTGCATCAATGCAACATAAAACAGCAAAGTGTAAATCCAGCCTTAATGGAATCCTGGATATTTATATTCACACCACAAGTTATCATAACTTCTTTACCAAATTCCTCCAGTCATTGCTGGTAAGAATGCTGCATATCACTATGGTAAGTGGTCTGCAGCTGCCATTCCTTTTTTTACGTCATCATAAGCCATTTATCTTTATATATGGAATTACTGCTGGCTTGTCATAGTCTTGACGTTAAGGTGTTTTTCTATGTTATAATACTGAGGGGAAGTGCACTGCTGAAAGTGAAATTTAAAGGTAGAAGTTGGGGAAAAAATGAAATCCACACAACATATTTTAATAGTTAATTACTTGTAAGGAATTATGTTTTAAATTCAGGGGCCCAGGTTTGCAAAGGCGTACCAGCATAGTGAACTTTTTTCAAGGTGACAGGATCTCACATAAGTAAAACATTTTCCTTATGTTAATTTGCTCTTTGAAACAAAAACAAGATTATTAAATCAGCCCCATATAATTTTGGAAGTGGAATATTTAAATGGTAATTGCTAGCGCATGAGCCTAGGCATTAGACATGTAGTAACATGTAGTTAGCTAATCTATATGCAAATTATACAAATATGTCTGATTCTTTGTTGTTTGCTTTGTAAGAAAAGGCAGCATTAACATGCAGAATCTACGGCCATGGTCAAAATGATGACTCCCAAAGGATGCAACAGCTGTCTTTTGAGTTAATTCAATGGCTTTGTTGATCTTCTGCCAGTCCTAGGTTTTCTAAGGCTAAATAATGAAGCTTCAAACTCGGACCGATTCACAAAAAACCTTTATTTATAGCACGCTTTGGCACCTGAAAACAGCTATTTATAATTTTAAAATTGTTTTGTTTGTGATAGAACAATTATGATAGAACCATTATTAGATAATTTAAATTGATGTACCTTAACTAATTTTGAGAAACCATACCAAATATTTTAGTTTAGTTTGGTTAATTACAGGGAACACATTATTATCCAAAAGGGATATTGCATATAATATATAAAATGTGCTTAAATCCATATACAGTGTATCAATATGATAGTACAATTATTGTAAATATTGATGCTTTTAAGAAAAGTTATATTGTACATAGGGGTACTGATTGTGAACTATTTTTTTCTCACTGCGTTATACAGTGTATCATATACTACTGTTGTACAAAGTTTAATGTAACAATTGCATCGTCCTAACGGTCCCTATAAGGCCCCTTTCACAAGGGTGGACTGATAGGGACTATCAGTTTTTCAGGTCAACCCAATTGGACAATCCATTGCCTTCTATGGAGCAGCAGATGTATTTAAACCCGCTAAAAACAGATGGATGGGGGATCTGTTCCCCATCCATCTGGCAGATCGGATGACTGTTGGATGTAAATGCACAGGCGGTCTGTTTACATCCAACCACCCATAGAGGAAAGTGGGTTATGTCCGCTCTGCATCAGCGGAGCTGACTCTGACCTGTCATCTGTCTGCTCAGTGGGGATCAGCGGAGAGATTCCCTGCTGAGCAAGTGGATCCGCTGGCGGAGTGAAAGGACTCTAAGTTAAATATAACTTAACTAAAATACATTGATACCCAGCCCCATAAACGTGGGCTTTCTTTAAATTCCTAATAAGACTAAAGCTCGGTTTTCTTTTCTTTTTTTTTTACTGAATATTTTTCAAACAGACTCTTAAAAGCGGAAACAGATTTGCTTGCTTTAGAGTAAAATATCCTTTAAAATTCAATTCCAATATCCCCCAATTGTAGTAGCCAGGTTGCAATAAAGTTTGAAAGCTGTGAAGTTAAATTTAGCTAGGTATACTTTTTTAATGTTTGAATAAGAAGCAAGGTTTTCTCTGCTTATGGTATGACATTTTCTTAATGTTGGATTACAGGTGAGGTTGTCTTGGGGACTTTCCTAAATCCCTAGTGTGCAATAACTATGTAGTGTTCATGAATACATCCCTTGAAAAAAAACATTTGATGTGACCTGTTTTTTTTTTCTTTCTTCTAGGTCCAAGCTCAGTTACAGTTAGAAGGTGTAGCTCATGCACATCCCCATCTTCATCCACATCTGGCTGCCCACGCTCCCTATCTGATGTTTCCTCCTCCACCCTTTGGACTTCCAATTGCATCATTGGCAGACACAGCCTCTGCTGCAGCTGTGGTTGCAGCAGCTGCTAAAAGCAACAGCAAAAACTCTAGTATTGCTGACTTGCGACTCAAAGCCAGGAAACATGCAGAGGCTTTGGGGCTTTGACACTTTAGCCATTGGTTAAACATTAACTGACTTCTTGATTCTCTTCTCTGCCATTATATGACTCTTCAGACGCCAAATGGGTTGGTAAAAATACTTTGCAAGTGTACTAGAACAATTAAAGGGCCTATACCTGCCTCTGTAGAAGATCAACAAGGATTATTTATCAAAGGCATAATTTGGTTTAGTTAACTAAACTCACAATAAGCTTGAATGAAATATCATGAAATTTGAACAATGTTTGCAACCACAGTGATTCTGAAGCTGGAGACAGATGGAGACAGATAAGAACATAGCCTTACATAATTTGGACAATTGTGAAGTTTTGAAGAGGAATGGAAAACAAAGATTTTTTTTCTTTACCCTTGACAAAAAAGAACTTGAGCATTACACCATTGGCTGCTTTCAGTTTCTCTTCTGCATGTTTCTGAGGAAAACAACATGGAAAATTCATATACATAGATCAATATATTGTAGATAACAAATCACTGGGGCTGGTCTCCATTAAAAATGGCATTTCTTTGTTGCCAATGGTATTACTCACTTCCATAAAATTCTTCCTTTGTAGACACAGTCTCCTGAATATACGTGGAGTTTTGGATATAGAGAAAGCAAGAATCACCATTCATTATGTGCAGCAGTCTGCTCACAAAAATAGGCAGCAATAATTTATTTTCTTTTTTTTTCCAAAGATCACATCTGGAAAAAAATATATACAATACACCAATTATTGGTGCTTTCAATACCTGAAAATATAAATACCTAATATTTACCACAAAGACATTATACTTTTTAATATAATGCAGTATCATGTGCTCTGTGCCATTTACCTGTAAGCTGTCACCATGTCCAAAATTCAGAAGTAATTAGATGTGGAAATCCCGGAGGTATTTATTGTAAGGAGGAAGAAGATGGAATGGCGGTGTCAGAAAGTAATATTAATACAGAATAAATGTTAGTAAGATGCAATTAAAGTGCAGTAAAGTGCAATACTGTAAATAGTATAGGTTTACGAAATGCAATCTTGAGATATCAATAATTAAATTTGCATTCACCTGCGCAAAGCCTTTTGGGCTCAACTTGGGTGTTGCATTTAATTTGCCAAATGAGTGTATTCCATGAGAATGGATAAAATAATATTGTCTTCTTCCTTGAATGAAGAAAGTTGTTATGGTTGTTAATAGTCCGTGTGCCATATTTAATGAAATCAGCTGAAAATCTGGCATGGTGGTTTTAGTATTGATTTGCCATTTTAAATACACAATTTAAATTGGACACATCTATGATCAGGGCATTGTCGACTGGTTGACGTATACATCAAAAAAGTAAATATTAATATTTAAATAGATACCAAAGTGTTCGATTTTTAATTTTAATGCAAATTCCTTCTGCCTAAGCAACTTGGATATCATGCATACAATTTCCTGTTTACCTCTACAAGAAAACATAAATATTTCATCATTTTAGTTTGGCATTTGTGTTAGGTACATCCAAGACAGGCAAACCTTTCTGTTTCTTTGTAAAGATGTAAGTGGATGTTTTATTTATTATTTTGTTTGAAATTTTATAAATGTGTAATATTTTAAATATGTTGAGTGTAAATTTGACAATGCTTTGCATTTATTTTTATATTTTGGAATTTTGTTGCTTTTGCAAAATGTTGTAGGCATTTAGCCTAAAGTTTCTTTTGGCATTGGCTTTACCCACACAAATGCAGCCCTTTTGATTGTAGCCTGGAGACATAGCCATGTGTGATAAATAAAGCACTTTCGTATAGGGCATGTTTCATTCTGGCATGATCTGCAAAATCCTCTCTTGCTAAAAATTCCTTAGCATCATGTCAACTAGTACAATTAGTTGGGCTGCATATATACATTTTGTATGTCTGGATTATCAGACATTTCAGGGATTGTAGATAAGAAGATTTCAAGCCTGTCAAAAAGCAAACTAGTCTTAAAATCTGTCATACTGCGTCATTTTACATTTCCATATCCAAGCTTCCATACCAGCATGCTTCAACACTGATTCACTAAATCATTTTATGTTCAGTTTGAGAGTGTATTTTGGTAAATCACAAGGTATGAATGTACATCTCAAACACGTGGAATATTAATAAACTTTAAATATTTGCATTTGTGAGTTTATATGACTTAAACATGGTTTTATAATCTGTAGATTATATCATAGATATAATCTTTAGTTAACAAAAGCAAAGTAGACTTCACACTTGGAGGGAAGAGAGGAAGAACATTACCTGAATTTTAAATACAGAAAACAGATTTTTTTCTTTCTAGGGGACATAGATGATAAAAAAGGCTTTAAGTTTAGATGATTCTCTACAAATAGCATTAACATTTTTTTATTCCATGTGAAGTGAACAATAAGCATTGGACCGAATCAAATGCCTTAGCTTATATCATAATTGCCTATAAAATGATGTTAGTAAATTACTGGTGTATGTAACAGTAATGATGCTAATAGTCCTTTAAAAGTCTTTTAGGTGCTTTTTAGTTGTGTTTTACACTTTTTTTGCCTTGTGGTATATTTTATTGCACTTACTCTTCAACACATCTATAATAATACCTAAACATTCCAAAATGCATATAAATTGTGTCAAAACAGACTCACAAAGGCATGCTAGAACACACATTTTTAAAACATAAAACATCAGTTGACATGCCTTTATGAAATACAATCTATTAATCTATATTAATAAACTGTAAAGGTTCCCAAATATGGTTTGAATGCCACATAGCTTAACCACTTCCCGCCGGGTGGACGTCCATGGACGTCCTAGACTTTGAGCGGGGATATCTGAATGGTGCCAGCAGCTAGAGGCACCATTCAGATATCATTTTTTCCAGCTGGCGATTTTGTACACCCCAAGAACGATCATAGCGGCAGTTCAGCCGCTTGATCGTTCTTGTAGGCAGCGGGAGGGGACGTCCCCCCCCTTCCGCCGCCATTCGGTGCTTCTCCCGTGCCGCCCGTACGATCGGCGGCAGGGAGAAGAGATCCGTCGCCGCTGGAGTGTCGTCAGGGAGATGACTGATGACCATCTGGTCACCAGTCATCTCTATGACCCTCGGAGGACCGGGCGCGATGTTATGACGTCACGCCCGGCCCGGCTTTTGTAAACAAAGCCGTGATCACGGCTGGAAAGGCTGGGATCGGAATTTTTTTTTTGCACTAGTGCCGAAACAAATGTTTTCGGCCCGGCCCGCACTGCAGTATTGTAGCGCGGG
>BLSH010390839.1:38235-50485 GCA_018402905.1 Glandirana rugosa | reverse complement strand
GTCGGCAAACAGAGGGTACATACTTAGGGTGAACCAGACCTACCTGGTCCACACCATACTATACACGATTAGAATCCCTATAATTAAAACGCATTTAGAACCACAGACTTAAATCTTCTCTCTACCCAGATTTTAACCGACCCAATAGACACCCAAAAGGACCAAATCCTTAGCACTGTTAATAACTAAGATTTTTAAGTCCCCCCCGAACCGGAAACAGACACTACAGTAATTCCCGCAACCAATTCATTACAGTATCCCCAAAACGCTTACAAAATATCATTAGTAACCTTATCGGCGGACCTGGACCCCTAAACACCTCACCATCCCAAAACATATATAATGTTTGGGGGTTCTGAGTATTTTTCTAGCAAAAAAATGATGATTTTTACATGTAGGAGAGGAGTGTCAGAAATGGCCCGGTAAGGAAGGGGTTAAATCCCTACCACTCCACAAATCCCCAGGTCCAGGCGGCTATTCCAATGATTACTATAAAACATTCGCAAAACCCCTATGACATTACTTAACCAACGCCCTTAATGACATCACAGACAAAGGCCAAGCCCCCCCTGAATTTTTAGAATCAATAATTGTCACGATTCCTAAACCAGGAAAACCCACAGATAACCCAGCCAATTTTAGACCCATCTCTCTTCTAAATTCAGACACCAAGATTTACGCAAAATTAATATCCCTAAGATTAGCACATATCATACCACACCTGGTCCATCCAGACCAAGTGGGATTCATACATGGGAGACAAACGGCTGACGAAACTAGACGATTCCTAAACCTCCTACAATGGGCAGAACAGAACAATAAACAAAACCCATCCATCCTCATATCATTAGATGCCGAAAAGGCCTTTGATAGGGTACACTGGTTATATATTCAGGCAGTTCTAGAAAAATTTGGATTCTCCGGTAGAATATTAAACACAATAAACTCACTTCACACCAACCCATCAGCCAGAGTCTGGATCTCAGGATTTATGTCTCGCCCCTTCCCCATTTCGAATGGTACACGCCAAGGGTGCCCATTATCCTCCATAATTTTCGCCCTAATCATGGAGCCATTCGCGCAACACATCAGAACCAACCCTGCTATTACAGGCCTTACAGTTGATAAGATTCAACATAAAATTGGACTATATGCGGATGATATCTTATTCTGCCTCTCGAACCCGGACAAAACACTAGCGCCACTATACGACCTCTTAAATAACTTCAGCTCCGTATCTTTATATAAAATTAACCACTCCAAATCGCAAATGCTACCCATTTGCCTCCCACAACATATTAAACAAAAAATCTCAGATAGTGCCCCCTTCTCCTGGGCCTTACAGGGAAAGTTAACTTACTTAGGAGTCCAACTAGCAACCCCGACCTCCAAGATCAAAAACATAAACCTAAATGCATTAACTGATACCCTAAACAGAGTCAGTAACTCACTTCATTCTGGAGTCACCTCTTGGGCAGGGCGTATATCACTAACTAAAAAGTTTCTTCTGCCACATATATTGTATCTATTTCGTACCTTACCAGTACCAATCTCTCTAACACAACTGAAGAAATTACAACTCATCCTGCAGAAATTTATATGGAACTATAAAAAACCCTGCATTAAAAAAGAAATTCTCTGCAGACCAGCCAGATTAGCGGGCATGGGGGCTCCCAACATAAAGGCATACTATAGAGCCACTCTTATTTCACAAGCACGAGCATGGTGGACCCCAGCCAACTCTCTTTCTTGGTCTCAGATCGAATCTGCAGCTGCGAAGTCCTCCCTAAAATTGCTCCTAATAACAAACTGGATCAACAAACTGAGCACCACTTCCTAGACAGTATGAAGGCTACCATAAATGCTTGGACCTCTGTACCACACCCGAAAAATGGTATCTCATTCCAAACACTAAAGAACTTCCCATTGAAGTCTCTGGAAACCGTTATACCCAACTTATCCTTAACAGACTGGGACAATGTGGGAATACATACAATAGGTCAGCTCTATAACGATAAAGGCCTATTATCCTTTCAGGAACTCAGCAGGAACCACTCCTTAAAAACTACTACCTTCAAGTACCTACAAGTGAGACATGCGCTCTAAAAGACCAAAACACACCATGGAAGTGATATTTCCTCATCCATTTTAGCACTTATGGACACCCCACCACACCTGAGCTTGAAGATCACCCCGTTCTACCAGATCCTCAACACAGGGAGCCCCAAAGAAAAATTAGCAACAATGCAACACTGGGAGAAATCTCTACAATTTAAAGCAGATATATCCCACTGGCATACAGCTACTAACTCAACCCTTCTACACTCTAAGTGCCTATCACACTGGGAAGCGGCTCAAAAGCTTCTCCACAACTGGTACCACACACCAGAAAACCTAGCACAAATTGATCCGACTCACCCCGCACAATACTGGCGGAATTGTGGGCACACAAGATCCCCTACGCATATCTGGTGGTACTGCCCTAAACTAACGACCTATTGGACTGCAACCTTCAAACTACTTTCATCGTTAACTGGAACCGTAATTACTCCAGACCCAAAACTTGTCCTATTTGGCATAGGCCTAGATACTAAACATGCAGGATCTCAAACTGTCCTAACCCGCATAATAATAGCCGCAAGGCTAAACATTGCCAGATCTTGGAAACAAGCATCACCTCCAGATATAGCAAAGATTATTCAAACTGTAAATGAGCAGGCGAATATGGAATACTTGTTTGCTAAAGCAAACCTCACAACTGAAAAATTCATCTCCAACTGGTCCACTTGGATTTCGAACCCTCTCAGCAATTGGTCCCCCTGAACATTCTTTTTTTTCTCTTCTATTTATCCTTTTGACAATATGTCCCAAGTCAGTAAAGGAGGCAACGTTTTCTAAGTCAACACCCCATACTTAAATATATGTGCTTATGTACTGCATATTTACACCTCTAACGCTCCCCAAGGTGTCACTCCCCCCCTCTCTCTACCTCTCTCCCCCTATCTCCCTCTCCCCTTTCCTCACCTCCTCTTGTTGTTCCTCCCTTCTGCATTACTTAATCTCTCCCCACTTGTTCCCTTACTTCCTCCAAACTTTATAATATTGGGTATAGTCAATAATTACATGACTCTGTACTATTCCTGTTAACCCACAGCTATTCATGTAACATTACAACACGTCTCTGCGTATACACCCAATAGGTATGTATACCATGATGTTTTACCTTTTTCTTTCTTTTTGCATGTAATGACTACAAAATCCAATAAAACTTGTTGAATGTAAAGTTCATTACAGTATAAAGAATATATATATGTACTATATACTGTAATGCACTGCTTTGTGCACTGGTGCACAGTCATGTTGGAACAGGAAGGGGCCATCCCCAAACTGTTCCCACAAAGTTGGGAGCATTAAATTGTCTAAAATATCTTGGTATGCTGATGATTTAAGAGTTCTTTTCCCTGGAACTAAGGAACCAAACTCAACTCCTAAAAAGCAACCCAACACTATAATCCCCCCTCCACCACATGTTTTTGACCAGTTCACAAAGCAAGGTCCATAAAGACATGGATGAGCGAGTTTGGGGTGGAGGAACTTGACTGGTCTGCACAGAGTCCTGACCTCAATAGAACACCTTTGGGATGAATTATAGTGGAAACTGAGAGCCAGGCCTTCTCGTCCAACATTAGTGCCTGACCTTACAAATGCATTTCTGGAAGAATGATAAAACATTCCCATAGGCACACTCCTAAACCTTGTGGACAGCCTTCCCAGAAGAGTTGAAGCTGTTATAGCTGCAAAGGGTGGGTTGACTCAATATTGAACCCTATGGACATGTGTGTGTAGAGGTAGGTATCCCAATGCTTTGGAAATATATAGTGTTTATATATATATATATATATATATATATAGGTGGTCCCCGGGTTACAAAAAAGATAGGGACTTTAGGTTTGTTCTTAAGTCGAATTTGTATGCAAGTCAGAACAGGTACAATTAAGTATAGCTTCAGCCAAAAAACTATTTTTAAGCTTTTTAAATAGGGAAAGGTTAACACCCCTGTAACATTTGTTTTGCTATCTATGTTTCTGTTCAGAAGATTTCACCTCACTTTCTGTGCCAATGATAATTGGATTTTGAAAATTTTAGGTTGTTGTGGAAATAAGGATTGGTGATAAAGCATCAGTGGAGACACCTTTTTCCCATAATAACTCTTATAGGAGTGAATTTCCCTTCCTATGGGGAGATTTCCTCTCACTTCCTGTTGTCTTCCTCCGTTTGTAAGTAGGAGAGGTTTGTAAGTTGGATATTTGTAACAAGGGGACCGCCTGTATATATATATATATATATATATATATATACAATATCTCACAAAAGTGAGTATACCCCTCACATTTTTGTAAATATTTTATTCTATCTTTTCATGCGACAACACTGAAGAAATGACACTTTGCTACAATGTAAAGTAGTAAGTGTACAGCTTGTATAACAGTGTAAATTTGCTGTCCTCTCAAAAAAACTCAACATACAGCCATTAATGTCTAAACTGTTGACAACAAAAGTGAGTACACCCGTAAGTGAAAATGTCCAAATCGGGCCCAATTAGCCATTTCTCCTCCCCGGTGTCATGTGACACGTTAGTGTTACAAACTCTCAGGTGTGAATGGGGAGCAGGTGTGTTAAATTTGGTGTTATCGCTCTCACTCTCTCATACTGGTCACTGGAAGTTCAACATGGCACCTCATGGCAAGGAACTCTCTGAGGATCTGAAAAAAAGAATTGTTGCTCAACATAAAGATGGCCTAGGTTATGAGAAGATTGCCAAGACCCTGAAACTGAACTGCAGTACGGTGGCCAAGACCATACATCGGTTTAACAGGAGAGGTTCCACTCAGAACAGGCCTCACCATGGTCGACCAAAGAAGTTTAGTGTATGTGCTCAGCTTCAAATCCAGAGGTTGTCTTTGAGAAATAGATGTATGAGTGCTGCCAGCATTGCTGCAGAGGTTGCAGGGGTGGGGGGTCAGCCTGTCAGTGCTCAGACCATACGCCACACACTGCATCACATTGGTCTGCATGGCTGTCGTCCCAGAAGGAAACATCTTCTAAAGATGATGCACAAGAAAGCTTGCAAACAGTTTGCTGAAGACAAGTAGACTAAGGACATGGATTACTGGAACCATGCCCTGTGGTCTGATGAGACCAAGATAAACGTATTTGGTTCAGATGGTGTCAAGGGTGTGGTGGCAAACAGGTGAGGAGTACAAAGACAAGTGTGTCTTGCCTAAAGTCAAACATGGTGGTGGGAGTGTCTTGGTTTGGTGGCTGCATGAGTGCTGCCAGCACTGGGGAGCTATGGTTCAGGTTTGAGGGAACCATGAATACCAACATGTACAGTGACATACTGAAGCAGATCATTATCCCTCCCTTTGGAGACTGGGCCGCAGGGCAGTATTCTAACATGATAATGATCTCAGAAGACCATTGCCTTGCTAAAGAAGCTGAGGGTAAAGGTGAAGGACTAGTCAAGCATGTCTCCAAACCTAAACCTTATTGAGCATCTGTGGGGCATCCTCAAATGGAAGATGGAGGAACGCAAGGTCTCTAACACCCACCTGCTCCATGATGTGGTCATGGAGGAGTGGAAGAGGACTCCAGTGGCAACCTGTGAAGCTTTTTGGTGAACTCCATGCCCAAGAGGGTTAAGGTGGTGCTGGAAAATAATGGTGGCCATACAAAATATTGACACTTTGGGCCCAATTTGAACATTTTCACTTTCACTTTCACAGAGGTTTAGACATTAATGGCTGTGTGTTGAGTTATTTTGAGGAGAAAGCAAATTTACACTGTTATACAAGCTGTACACTCAGTACTTTAAATTGTAGCAACGTGTCATTTCTCCAGTGTTGTCACATGAAAAGTTAGAATAAAATATTTACAAAAATGTGAGGGGTGTACTCACTTTAACATTTAAATAAAAAGGTTGTGTCTGTGCATGCGTGTGAGTATATGGTTTAGGAGGATATAGTATTTCCAGGAATATATTATTAGATAAGTACTTAAGATATTTTATATGGAACGTTGTTACTTTTTTTTATAACAGATTTTTTTAATCACTTGATACATTTTATAATCATCTATTTATTTCATATTGGTACGATGATTGCACATAATGGCGCATAAAATGTTGCACAGTAAAACCATTATAACTCCTATGTCACAAAGCCTTCTAAAGAACATCTGTGACACATTTAGTTTCTCTAAACCAGAGAAGATGAAATTCTAGCCCATCCATTAACCTGTTAATCCTCTAAGGTGCTTCTCTTGGGTAAGGCAAAAGGTGCTTGCATTACTGTAAGCTAGCCCCCCCTCCCCCCCCAACACCACCCTTTAGTAACTTTCAAGTCTGTGTCACATTAGAAATAGTTTTCTTTCAGTATAGGAAGTGATGGAAAATAATTTTAGTGTGGACACAAACTTTCAGATAGTAAAATGGGGAAGGGTTAGAACTGCTGTTAGGTTACATAGTAGGTAAGGCTGAAAAAAGACAATAGTCCATCCTCCAGTTCAACCTGTGTAGCTGCACGTGTGCCAGTATCTATAATTGTTTCCCATATCCCTGTATGTTGTGTTATTTTAGATATACATCCAAAAGTCTTTTAAAAATATCCATACTCCCCGTAGCCACCACCAATTGTGGGAGAGAGTTCCACATACTTATTGCCTTGACAGTGAAGAACCCCCTGCGCAGCTTAAGGTTAAACTACTTCTCCTCCATTCTCATTGTGTGGGCCCATGTCCTCTTACACTCCCTGGGACTGAATCATTTTTTTCCTATGCTGGGATCCCCATTGAGGTATTTGTAGATTGCTATCATGTCCCCTCTCAAGCGCCACTTCTACAGCGAGAATAAATTTAGTGTTTGCAGTCGTTCCTCGTAATTGAGGTCCTCCAGTCCCCTTATTAGTTTTGTTGCCCTTCTTTGGACACTCTCCAGCTCCAGTACATCCCTTCTGAGGACTGGTCACGAGAACTGGACAGAATACTCCACATGTGGCCTAACCAGAGTTTTATAAAGTGGCAGGATTATAGTTTTATCCCTGGAGTATATCCCTTTTTATGCATTCTAATATTCTGCCAGATTTGGCAGCTTGACATTTCATACAAATGCTCAATCTGTCATCTACTAGGACCCCTAGATCCTTCCCCAACCTTGATTCTCCCAGAGGTTCTCCCCCTAGTGAATAGTTTGCATTTATGATTTTTGCCCCCAAGTGCATTACTTTACATTTCTCCACATTAAACCTCATTTGCCATTTGTCTGCCCACTCCATTATTTTGTTCAGGTCATTCTGTAAAATTTCTATATGATGTGAGTTTATTGCTCTGCTTATCTTTGTGTCATCCACAAAAACTGAGACTAAGCTATTTATCCCATACTCTATTTCATTTATGAATACATTAAATAGAATTGATCCCTAGACAGAACCTTGGGGTACCCCACTCACTACTCCAGACCAGTCTGTCTACATGTTATTTATCACCACCCTTTGGATACGTCCCTGTAACCAGTTTTTTACCCAAGCACAAACCTTATGGTCCATGCCTGCAGATCTCAGCTTGTTAATTAAGCATTTATGGGGGACTGTATCAAATGCTTTTGCAAAATCCAGATACGCCGTATTCACAGGTCTCCCCCTATCTAGATGGCAGCTCACTTCCTCGTAGAATGTTAGCAGATTGGTCTGGCAGGAACGACCTTTCATAAACCCATGCTGATTACCACTAATGATATTCTTTTCCTCAGTAAATCTTTGCATACAGTCCCTAATCATCCCCTCCAATAATTTACCCACTATTGATGTTAGGCTGACTGGCCTGTAGTTCCCAGGAATATGTCTTTGCTCTTTTTTGAATATTGGTACCACATTGGCTTTTCTCCAATCAGCTGGTACCAATCCTGTCATTATGCTGTCCACAAAGATTAGGAACAATAGCCTGGCTATAACCTAACTGAGTTCTCTGAGGACTCTCAGGTGTAAGCCATCTGGTCCTGGTGATTTATTTGTGTTAAGTTTATTAAGTGTTTACATGACTCCGGCCTCTGTTAGCCCCGAGGGTATGTCCTGTGTTGTGTCACTAACAGTACAGTCGCAGTCCGTGAACCCTTCTTTTTCCTGCGTAAAAACTGAGGAGAAGAAGGCATTTAGTACTATTGCCTACTTTTTGTCATTTGTAACCATCCTCCCATACTTATCTTTTATGTGTGCAATGTGCTCTGGTTTTGCATTTTTACTGTTAATGTATCTAAAAAAATGTATTTGTTTTTTTTTTCACTCTCTTCCGCCTCTCGTAATCTATTTTAGGCACACTGATTGCGTTTTTACACTTCTTATTGCATTCCTTGTAGTGTTGGAATGCTGATGGTGACACATTCCCTTTATATTTTTTAAAGGCCATATTCTCTCCTTAATGAGGCTTTTCATATTACAGTTTAGCCACCCAGGTTTAATCTTCACTCTTCTATATTTATTGCCCTTTATAATGCACTGTGTGATACCTTTGTTTAATATGCTCCTACAGCATTCCAATTTCTCTTCTGTGTTCAATGTTTCTAGGATTTGGTCCCAATTAATGTAATGTAGCAATGACCACAGTTCAGAAAAATTGGCTTGTTTAAAATGTAGTGTTTTTGTGCTATCCTCATGCCTCCTTTTTCTGTGATTTACGCTAAATGCGATCATCCTATGATGGCTAGATCCCAAGTTGTCACGTATAGGGATGAGCTTCCAGTTCGAGTTGAACGCATGTTCAACTCGAACATCGGGTGTTCGTCCATTCGCACAATTGTGAACATTATGGGTCATTCGCGTGAACTTTGCACGTCCCATAATGCATTCCAATGGCGGCGAAATGCTACCCACTGATTGGCCAAAGCATGCACATGACCTGCATGCTTTGGCCAATCAGCGGGCGGCCTACTCTGAGAGCTTTGATTGGCTAAAGGCAGGGTGCTTTTAGCCAATCACTGCTCAGCAGCCTCAATCCATGCCCAACACTATATAAAGCCTCTAGTACAGCGGCTCTATGTAGTGTGTGTTGGCGGCGGTGATAGAGAGAGAGTTTAGATTGTGGATTGAAGGCAGTTTAGCTAGATAGCAAATTGTGAAAAAAAAAGATAGATAGATAGATAGATATAAAGATAGATAGATAGATAGATAGATAGATAGATAGATAGATAGATAAAAAGAAAAAAAAGATAGATATAAAGATATAGATAGATAGATAGATAGATAGATAGATAGTATATCAGTATTTAAATGTATATCCTTATGATTGCCAAGACCACAAACTGACAGCATGTAAGAGTGTCAGAATGGAAAGTGCCCAGCTATAGGCGTGTATATTAGTACGGCCTAGCTGTTGGTATCAGTGGAAGAAATGGTGCTCCATGATTGGTGTCAGCTGGAGGGATGATGCCCCATGTGTGGTATCAGTGCGAGGAATGGCATCCTATCATTGGTGTCACTGCGTGGAATACTATTCCACGCAGTGACACCAATGCTTTTAGATTGTAAGCTCTAACAAGCAGGGCCCTCTGATTCCTACTGTATTTAAGTGTATTTTATTTGTACTGTCTACCCTCAAGTTGTAAAGTTCTGCGTAAATTGTTGGCGCTATATAAATCCTGTATAATAATATAATAATAATAGATAAAAAGAATAGATAGATAGATAGATAGATAGATAGATAGATAGATAGATAGATAGATAGATAGATAGGGCGATCTATATACAGTCAGTTAGTGCAGGCAGGTTAGTGGTGTAGGGAAATATAAACTAGATAGATAGGGCTATCTATATACAGTCAGGCAGTGCAAGAATATATTTTATTATATCTTTTCATGTGACAACACTGAAGAAATGACACTTTGCTACAATGTAAAGTAGTGAGTGTACAGCTTGTATAACTGTGTAAATTTGCTGTCCCTTCAAAATAATTCAACACACAGCCACTAATGTCTAAACCACTGGCAACAAAAGTGAGTACACCCCTGAATGAAAACGTCCAAATTGCGCCCAATTAGTCATTTTCCCTCCCCGGTGTCATGTGACTTGTTAGTGTTACAAGGTCTCAGGTGTGAATGGGGAGCAGGTGTGTTACATTTGGTGTTATTGCTCTCACCCTCTCATACTGGTCACTGGAAGTTCAAAATGCACCTCATGGCAAAGAACTCTCTGAGGATCTGAAAAAAAAGAATTGTTGCTTTACATAAAGATGGCCTAGGCTATCAGAAGATTGCCAAGACCCTGAAACTGAGCTGCATCACAGTGGCCAAGACCATACAGTGGTTTAACAAGACAGGTTCCACTCAGAACAGGCTTCGACATGGTCAACCAAAGATGTTGAGTGCACGTGCTCAGCGCCATATCCAGAGATTGTCTTTGGGAAACAGATGTATGAGTGCTGCCAGCATTGCTGCAGAGGTTGAAGGGGTGGGGGGTCAGCCTGTCAGTGCTCAGACCATATGCCGCACACTGCATCAAATTGGTCTGCATAGATGTCATCCCAGAAGGAAGCCTCTTCTAAAGATGATGCACAAGAAAGCCCATAAACAGTTTGCTGAAGACAAGCAGACTAAGGGCATGGATTACTGGAACCATGTCCTGTGGTCTGATGAGACCAAGATAAACTTATTTGGTCCAGATGGTGTCAAGCGTGTGTGGCGGCAAGCAGATGAGGAGTATAAAGGCAAGTGCATCTTGCCTACAGTCAAGCATTGTGGTGGGAGTGTCATGGTCTGGGGCTGCATGAGTATTGCTGGCACTGGGGAGCTACAGTTCATTGAGGAAACCATGAATGCCAACATGCACTGTGACATACTGAAGCAGAGCATGATCCCCTCCCTTTGGAGACTGGGCTGCAGGGCATTATTCCAACATGATAACGACCCCAAACACACCTCCAAGTTGACCACTGCCTTGCTAAAGAAGCTGAGGGTAAAGGTGATGGACTGGCCAAGCATGTCTCCAGACCTAAACCCTATTGAGCATTTGTGGGGCATCCTCAAACGGAAGATGGAGGAGTGCAAGGTCTCTAACATCCACCATATCCATGATGTCATCATAGAGAAGTCGAAGAGGACTCCAGTGGCAACCTGTGAAGCTTTGGTGAACTCCATGCCCAAGCGGGTTAAGACAGTGCTGGAAAATAATGGTGGCCACACAAAATATTGACACTTTGGCCCAAATTTGGACATTTTCACTTAAGGGTGTACTCACTTTTGTTGCCATCAGTTAAGACATTAATGGCTGTGTGTTGAGTTATTTTGAGGGGACAGCAAATTTACACTGTTATACAAGCTGTACACTCACTACTTTAAATTGTAGCAAAGTGTCATTTCGTCAGTGTTGTCACAGGAAAAGATATAATAAGATATTAACAAAAATGTGAGGTGTACTCACTTTTGTGAGATACTGTATATATATATATATATATATATATATATATATATATATATATTATATATAGCTACCTAGTATATATATATATATATATATATATATATATGTACAGGGTGGGCCATTTATATGGATACACCTTAATAAAATGGGAATGGTTGGTAAAATTAACTTCCTGTTTGTAGCACATTAGTATATGTGAGGGGGGAAACTTTTCAAGATGGGTGGTGACCAATAGGAAGAGGGTCATGTGACACATCAAACTTATTGGGAATTTCACAAGAAAAACAATGGTGTGCTTGGTTTTAACGTAACTTTATTCTTTCATGAGTTATTTACAAGTTTCTGACCACTTATAAAATGTGTTCAATGTGCTGCCCATTGTGTTGGATTGTCAATGCAACCCTCTTCTCCCACTCTTCACATACTGATAGCAACACTGCAGGAGAAATGCTAGCACAGGCTTCCAGTATCCGTAGTTTCAGGTGCTGCACATCTCGTATCTTCACAGCATTAACAATTGCCTTCAGATGACCCCAAAGATAAAAGTCTAAGGGGGTCAGATCGGGAGACCTTGGGGGCCATTCAACTGGCCCACGACGACCAATCCACTTTCCAGGAAACTGTTCATCTAGGAATTCTCGGACCTGACACCCATAATGTGGTGGTGTACCATCTTGCTGGAAAAACTCAGGGAACGTGCCAGCTTCAGTGCATAAAGAGGGAAACATATACGCTTTAACGATGTACTACTACACAAAGGGAGAAATACGTGACTTCGACCGTGCAAG
>BLSH010390839.1:9914-23608 GCA_018402905.1 Glandirana rugosa | reverse complement strand
ATAAGCGTTATCGGTACCTCTACGATCGTTATCGGTAGTCTCCTGTGAGTCTATATTTTTCTCAGTCTACGCCACTTCTCCAAGTGTTCACGCGAGAGAAGCGGCTGCTGGAGGACGATAAACACTGTAGAGGACAGTGTTGTGATGGATTATGAAATGTTGATGAATTTAGGAAGTTAGGTTAAAACCCGGATGTGCAATCGTACAGTTTTAGATATGACGATTTATAAAACCAGGGTTTGAGGTGTCGACTCTAGGATATCGTTGTAAAGGATAAGGGTACTACACATTAACACATTGATTGATCACTATTTATTATCTCTCTGGATTGGTATAATATCATTATTTGCCATCACCTGTTATCTGTCATGTATTCAGTTTAGCGCCACCACCACACAATTACACATCATGGGAATAGGAAATGTTGCTATAGGATCTCAGCTGTGGAGTTTGGGACCAAAATATTTAGCAGTATAGATTTTGACATGCTAACGTGTAGGCCCAAAATTGGATTGAAGGATTTAAGTAGTTGTAAAGTATTAGGTAGTGTTGTGACAGGAGATGTCACAAATAGCAGGAGGTCGTCGGCGAAGAGAGCGCACTTGTGAACCTCTTCACCGCATCTGACTCTTTTTATATCTGAGTGTCCTCTGATGGCTATTGCTAGCATCTCCATGGCTATTGCGAATAGCAGTGGTGATAAGGGGCATCCCTGTCTGGTACCTCGTTCAATAGGGAAGGGATCAGATATAGAGTTGATCGAACCCGTGGATGTTCGGGTTTGGTGGGTTCGGCCGAACTTCGGAAAAAAGTCCGGGTTCGGTACCGAACTTGACCCGAACTTTATCCCGAACTCAGAACCCCATTGAATTCAATAGGGACCCAAACTTTTCGGCACAAAAATTACTGTAAAAGAGTCCTGGAAAGTGCAAGAGGGCTGCAAAATGATTTTAGAACAATAATCTGTCCCTTACAGCAACAGCAGGAAATTGACCCTATAGAACTAGGAGATGATTTTAGAACAATAATCTGTCCCTCTAAGCAGTAGAATCGACCTATTCCAGTCAGATCTTTCTGTAATGCAGGATGAGATCTGCAATCTGTCCCTAAAAGCAGTATAAGTAGTAATCTCTACCTATCTATCTATCTGCAATCTGTCCCCAAAAGCAGTAGTAGTAGTAATCTCTACGTATCTATCTATCTGCAATCTGTCCCTCACAGCACAGGCAGCATCCTCTCCCTACACTACCCAGAGAGCATGTGACATGCAGCACTGTGACTCCAGCCTCATGTAGAGGCTGGGTCACATGATGCACTGGCCAATCACAGCCATGCCATTAGTAGGCATGGCTATGATGGCTTCTAGGGAAAATCACGCTTGTTGATTGGCTGCCTTGCAGCTATTCAACATGCGTTGATCAAATACCCGAACCCAAAACTCGAACCCAAACTTTTTTTGAAATGTCCGGGTTCAGGTTCGGGTCACGGACACCCCAAAGTTCGGTACGAACCCGAACTTTACAGTTCGGGTTCGCTCAACTCTAATTAGATACAGTCAGGTCCATAAATATTGGGACATCAACACAATTATATTCTTTTTGGCTCTATACACCACCACAAGGGATTTGAAATGAAACAAACAAGATGTGCTTTAACTGCAGACTTTGAGCTTTAATTTGAGGGTATTTACATCCAAATCAGGTGAACGGTGTAGGAATTACAACAATTTGTATATGTGCCTCTCAAAAGTAATGGGACAGCTTAACAATCATAAATCAAACTCTCACTTTTTAATACTTGGTTGAAAATCCTTTGCAGTCAATTACAGCCTGAATTCTGGAACTCATAGACATCACCAGACGCTGGGTTTCATTCCTGGTGATGCCCTGCCAGGCCTCTACTGCAACTGTCTTGCAGGTCTGGGCCAGCCAAAGCCTGCCTTGACCTCCAATCTGGAAGTCTGTCAAAAAAGGCAATCCATATATGGATTGCAGTCCCAGAACTGAGCGGAATAGATTGGTTCACATCAGCAATGGGAGGAGGTGCATACTGTACCGCTCCAGCCTAGGAGCCCCTAGACCGGTCATAACTAAAGATAAATACAATCCTGTGTGTTAAGTATAGGTTAAGGAAAGCATCAAAAATGGGTATGATAAAACCTAAAACCATTTAGCCCTATTGAAATGTTCACAACCAAAGTAATGATTAAGTAACTGCCTCTGAGGGGCACAAGGGGAGACACCCCGTAACAAGTGACAGTCCATTCCCATCAGTTCCAGGCAACTTTAGAGCCCAGGGAAGTAGAGGAAACCGCTGGGGAGAACCTGAAAAACGATGAGAACTATTTGTTCTTTGTTGAGAAGAAAGACTCAGGAGGAACCTATGGTTCGTGAACGGGCTCTATGAACTCATGGTGAAATGGTCCGGAAGAATGGCCCAGCCAGATTCATTGTGGGGGTTTTTACTCTTGGTGCTGTTGCTTATTCCAAAGGGGGGGGGGTCAAAGGACTTCCTGGTGTGGGTCTTTTAGAGGAGTTGAGTCTAGCGTCATCCGGTGAAGGTGCTGGGTCTTGAGATATGATTCCCAGTTAAGTCAGGATGCATTCGCCTTCTTGAAGAGTGGAGAATCCGAAAGGTTTTTATGGAAAGTGAATTGAAGAAGGAATGGAAACCACCAGTATTTGATCGTCTTCTGGGAGAGGGATGATAATAGAGGTTTAAGAGAGCGTCTATTTTGAATAGTAGCAGGGGAGATGTCAGAAAATACCTGAATGGGATGTCCCTGGATTGATAGGTTATCAACTTCCCTGGACTTTTTCATGACCCCCTCTTTGATGGAATAGTGATGCGGCTTCACTATAACGTGTCTGGGGAGGCCATCTTGACATGGAGGTTGCAGGGCTCTGTGAGCTCTGTCTAGATCCATCTTGTGGTCAGGTAGTAGATCTTTGATTAGGGATTTAACCGCACCATGAATGTCAGTGACTGATTCAGGGAGCCCCTGTTCAAAAATTGTATCTGCTGCTTCTATTCTCTAAATCATTGATTTTTGATAGAGCTGCATCAAGCTGATCTTGGAATGTTTGGATACAGTGAGTGTTCTGGTTAACTCTTGCTGATGTGTTATCCACCGCTTGCTCTATGGCCTCAATGCGGGACCCAAGGGAGTTGATGTCAGCTTTGATAGTTTTGGTGATGTGAGCAGCATTCTGGGCCAGGCCTGCTGCTAACATTTCCAAGAATCTATTTAAAAGGAGGCCCAAGTCCTGTGCCTGGTTGTGGGGTTGAGGGGAAGCCTGATGTAGGCCTGAGAGGTTGTAAGTGCTGTTGCATCGGGGAGAAAGTAAGGCCTCCTCCATTGTCCTCCTTAGGAGGATCTCTGTAGATGCTGGGGATACTGAGGTACGTGGTAGAAGGTTCGCTGGTGCTGCCGGGGGTTCACAGACCATCAGTTCTCCCTCCATCAGGTCTGCGATGGAATCTGTGTCTTCCTCAAGGCCGCATGGTGGAGCTGCGGCCGCCATCTTGGAGCTGCCCGGAGTCTGTATGTTGAAGTTCAGCTGGCGCTGTATGTCTTTCCTTGGGGGTTCCCCCGGACATGAAGGACTGTTGTCTTGAATCCCTGGATACTTTGAAGGAGGGTGGAGAAGGGATTGTGGCTGTGTGCTGGCTTAAGGGTGCTCCATCTGGGATTCCCGCGCGTGTCCACTCCGTGAGGACAAATTATATGACGATATATCATAAAGTCTTTCTTCCCTTCTCACACCCATACACTTGACAAAGGCCAGCGCATGCTCAGAAATGCTTCATGTTTCCCTGGCCCTCTAGTGACATCTACAAACACGATGCGGTGCATTCCAGGCTGGTCCCCCTTCTCCCCTTACACAGAAGTATATGGCGGTATACACAGGACTTGCCAGTCCTCCACCCACCCACAGCACACAGACTCACCAGAGAGGCACTTTCAACAAGTTGAGGAGCTGTTACTTCTAAACCTTAATGTAAGTGTTTTTATGCTTGTTTTTATACAGAATAAACCATGCAACTGAGTGCCGCTTCTCTGTATTCCTTTCTCCACATGACTACACTTCCCTGTTTTGCTGCCATTTCTAGCTGTGATAGTAGTTCCAGCTCCTCCTCCTCCATCAGGCTGGGTGGCCTAGAACATGCCCCCACTATTAATTTCCCACGTAATTGTTCTCTTTTAAGTTCTACCCCCCGTCCCATTCATAATGTCGCTCCTCTCTACGACCCTTGCATTTTTTTTTACATATAGACACACCACTCCCCCTCTTCTACCTTCCCTGTCCTTTCGATGCAAGGAACACCTCTGTATATTGGCCAGCCAATCGTGTGAGCTGTCAAACCAAGTTTCAGTTATTCCCACAAAGTCTAAGTCCTCCTCTTGTAATAGCAGCTCCAGTTTCCCTATTTTGCTAGCTAGACTCCTAGCATTTGTGTATACTCCTCTTAGTGTTGTATGAGTGCATATTATTTTTTCCTTTTGTTTCCCCGCCTTTGTTTTTGAATTGCCCACTGCTGACTCCCTATTACCCTCTGTCATCTGCTCACTGCTGGCTATCGTTTCCTCTAAACCCTCCCCCCAACACCTAGTTTAAAAGCCCCTTCAACTTTGTGGCCATCTTTTTTTTTCCAATAGAAAAAAATTTTGCCATTACGGTGCAGCCCGTCCTTACTAATGAGCCAGTAACCGACTAAGAAGTCAGCCCAGTTCTCCAGGAACCAAAACCCCTCTTTCCTACACCAGTTCCTCAGCCACCTGTCCAGTTTCCTAAGCTCCTGCTGCCTCTCTGGTGTGGCTTGAGGTACAGGAAGTATTTCAGAGAAAACTACCTTGGAGGTCCTTTTCCTCAATCTATTCTCTAAGTTCCTGAAATCAGTTTTTAGGACTCTCCACCTTCTTCTCACTTTGTCATTGGTGCCATTGTGTGCCATGACCGCTGGGTCCTCCCCAGCCCCACCCAATAATCTGTCCACCCAATCCGCAATGTGCCAAACCCGAGCACCCGGTAAACAACATACTGCAACCCTGGTCTTTCTGACAGATTGCCATCTCTGTCCTCCTAATAACTGAGTCCCCCACTACCAGCACTTTTCTAGCCTTTCCCGTATCTCCACTTCCCTCCTTACTGGAGCCGTCACTCCCCTGGAAGCTAGGGGAGGGCACCTACTCTAGCACTGCCACCCCTGAGCTTATATCCCCAGCATCATTCAACTTGGCATATTTGTTGGGGTGTACCAACTCAGGACTGGTCTCCCTAGCACTCTTCCCTCTACCCCTCCTCCTTTTTGTCACCCAGCTACCTACCTCTGGGTCCGGTGCTTCCATCTCTCTAACCTCCTCTAGACTGGCCGCCTCCAGTACCTGCTGGGTAATGTCCAAGCTCCTTTCCAGGTTGCCAATGCTTCTCAGTGTTGCCATCTGATTCTCCAGAACCAGGATCTGGGCTTCCAGAGAAACAACTCGCTCACATCTTGCACAGCAGTATTCGCCCTCGATTGGCTCATCAAGGAACGCATACATGGAAAAGGATGTGCACTGAGTGGCATCACTAATCCTGGTGGACATTTTACCCGCTATTGTATTGTGGATATTGAGAAAGACTTGCTATTGGTAACTTACACTACTTCCAGTTCTCTACTCCTAGCTCACCCTACTATCCCCCTGAACCTTACTCTAGGTACTAAAGGCACTCACAGTAACCGGGCACTCACAGTACTCGGGCACCCACAGTACACGGGCACCCACAGTACATGGGCACTCACAGTACATGGGCACTCACAGTACTCAGGCACTCACAGTACATGGGCACTCACAGTACTCCGGCACTCACTGTCCACCGGTACGCACAGTCCACAGGCTCTAACAGTTACACCACAATACTCAGTCCCCCAGTAATTTCTCAGCTACTCAAAAGTACTCAGTACTCAGTACACCACAATGCTCAGTTACTCAACAGTGCTCAATTATACCACAATACTCAGTTACTCCACAGTACTCAGTTATACCACAATACTCAGTTACCCAACAGTACTCAGTTGTACCACAATACTCAGTTACTCAACAATACTCAGTTACCCAACAGTACTCAGTTATACCACAATACTCAATTACCCAACAGTACTCAGTTATACCACAATACTCAGTTACTCAACAGTACTCGGTTATACCACAATACTCAGTTACTCAACAGTACTCAGTTATACCACAATACTCAATTACACAACAATACTCACTACTCAGTTACACCACAATATTTAGCAGTACTCGGTTCCTCACACTACACTCTCCTCAGCCAGTTTTCCCACTACACACAGTCAGTCTTCTATCAGCTGTACTGTTATGTGTCCCGTCTGCTCCTGCTCAGCCACCCCTGCAATCTGTCAACCTGCCTGTCACTACTCCCGCCACTTCCCTGGTCTACCTGACACACCCTCCTCCAGCCTGTGGCTTACACTTACCAGCCACCACCTCTCCCGATTAACCTGCCACCTCTCAGTTTCCCTCGGTCTCCTGGTTCACCTCCTCTGTTAAAGTCACTGGAGTGACATTGTCCTCAGTCACTCCCACTCCTCACACATGACATAACCTTCCAGCTTGCTCAATAACTCTCCCTGCTCCTTAGATCCCCTATCCACAGTGATACCCGGGTAGAGCTCGTGGCAGCTGGCAGTCAAACAAAGCTGTGTGGTCATGTCTAGACGCATTTCGTCATTACGTCTTCTTCGGTAGGCTTCACCGCGGATGGGAGATCTAAGAAGAGCTGAGAGTTATTGAGCAAGCTTGGCGGTTATTTCATGTGTAACGCTTGTTTTATTACATTGATTGTAAGTGCATTTTTAATGGGGGTTCTTTTGGGGAATAAAAAGCCTTAACTGGATTACGCTATGAGGTCTGTTTCCCTTTGTCACAAGATACCGAGATGAGCCGAGAATCGCAGTTTTGATGTGACCCTATGAAGACGGAGATTTGACTAAAGGCGTGATATTATAGAAGATCTGGTGAGTGCAAACTTTGAGGGGAGAGATTCTTCACGAGGTGTGGTGAAGGCTTGGTGGATTTATATACCCATCAAATTCCCATTAATGCACATTGGAGGAAGTTTTATACTGAACTCACTGGCCAATTGGCCACCTTTTAAAGTGTATATGGAATCTGTGGCACATGTATTATTGTGGATCTAAGCACTTCAGGAACTTTGCAGCTTTTCTATCATTTACTCTTCCAAGAGTCTTCCCAGCAGCTGTGATCCACTATGTAATATTTTTTTACCTTAGGTCATCATTCAGCAGGCGCCTGGTTTCTTGTTGTTGCTAATTATGCAGCAACTTTGAATCCAATTTTTGGACTATTGTGTATATTTATGGTGTTGGGTTCACTGGGAGAGTGCTGCTTTGCCTTTAATTGTTCTAATTATGTATGAACACTTTCAGCCTATTAGTTATTAAAACTGAACTGTTTACTGCTTTCAAGTTTTTAAAAACAAAAATATCCTCACATATGCTGACAGATTCAGGGAGGATTGCTTTCCTAAAGGGTTGTACACATGGGCTGACTATGGGGTGGCAGAAATACAAGGTGGATGTATGCGCACAACCATGCATATATCTATAACGGGTGTACATAAAACACAAAAACCCGTAATGGGTCAAAATGATAATGCGGATAACATTATGGGAATGTGCATACTGATATGAAAAAAAGGGGGGCTTCAGATGTAGATATCACTCAGAGTATGTACATACATTACACATGTAATATGATACTAGGTATAATGTAACCGTCTGTCAAATAGGCAGATATCAGTCTATGAGTCCATGGACACTTTTGGCAGCCATCCAGAATACAGAGCAGAACCGAACTCCAACGCTGAAAAGACAAAGGAAAGGAGGCGCCTCTAAGTGTAATATGCACAGTTTATTTCTAAGAACATCAGAATAAAAACACTCACATTTAGGCTGAGTAAAAAAGCATGTAGGTACAGTCCAGGATGGTGGTCGCAAAGGCAAGGTCCGGGTGCAGCTGGTAACAGCACAAGCAGGTTCAGAAGAAGCCATTCGGAGCAGTGAGATGGTAACAGCCGGCGGGCTCCAAAACGAGGCTTGAGACACAAACAGCGGGCGCAGGCCTGTGACGTCACCAGTGTGTGACACGTTTCCTTGGCGTCCGGCTCTGTTGGTAGGAGAGCCGCGCCTCTTCCTCAGACAGGGACTGCACGGGATTGGGCAGTGACCTCTAAATAGTGGTAACCAAAGGGAGGGGCTGGTGAAAAGGTTGTGCTGTATGCAAAGCTGGTGACACTGCAGTATATTGAATGAGGTACCGATCATACCTAACATACAGCATGCCATAGGAAAACGAAATATGAATAATAAAAACAATCGAGCGATCCTAAAAGCAGAATAACAATAATACAATCACTGATAAGATGTGTTTGATAAAAAACAGTACGAATACAAAAATTCAAAATTAGTGGAAGGGGACTGCCCTGATTGTTGTGGGTGCAAGGATAACACTTCAGAGCCATATGATAAAAAGAGAAAAAATTAAATAAAAAAAAAAAAATATATATATATACATGTATATAACATAAAAAAATATATATAACACATATATATATAAAAAATATATGAATATAAAAAAATGTATATATATTAAAAAAAAAATAAAAATAGGATTCATACATAATATAAAGGAAAATATCCACAGCACACCCGGCTGAGGGTTAGTGAGAGAGGATGGGAAATAATTGAATGGCTAGTAAAGAAGAAGGCTAAAAAGAGATTTAATTGTCAAAAAGATATATATATATATATATATATATATATATATATATAATAATAATAAATGCTTGTGTGCACGCTCATATGCACATAATTGCGTACACAGAGGGGGCAACAGGTCCATATATACAACACTATGTCCCACTTTTTGGAGTACAGTTGGTGCATGTGCTGAAATAAAATAAGGGTCACGCTTATATGAAAGTACGTTTGACTGAGGGCCCCTGGCTTCTCTCTACATGGAGCGTGGAGGTGAGGGAAAGGGAGGGGAGGGGAAAAAAGGAGGGGGGAGAAAAAAAGAGAAAAAAGAAACTACAATATCGAGGAAGTCTCAATACTCTCGTTTAAGCCCCCAGGAGAGAGAACGTCCAGCGTGTAGATCCAGTAAGTTTCACATGCGCACAGTTTCTTGAACTGTTCTGCCTCTGGGAGAGTCTGGGGTATTTGTTCAATAATCCAGACTCTTAGTCCCACTGTGGACTTTTTGTGTTTTTCCAAAAGGTGCCTAGGGACGCTGTGATAGTCCTTGCCCTCCTCGATGAGTCTACGGTGCTGCCCAAATCGACATCTCAGGGGGGCGTATGGTCCGGCCCACATACGGCAGGCCACACGGGCATGTAAGTCCATAGACCACGAAATTGGATGAGCAGTTGTAAAACTCATTGAGCGTGTAGGTTCTACCTTTTGTGTTAAAAGATCTTTGGCCATGATTCACAAAGGCACATGTTTTACATAGAGACTTGCGGCATTGAAACATGCCTACCAAGGGAATGAGAATGGGTATGTCAGGTTTGTGGTCCTGACTTCTTATTTTACTATGGCCGATCCTACCCTTGAGACTAGGAGCTCTACGGTATGTAATGTGAGATTCAGAGGGTAATGACTCTTTGAGATGGGGGTCCTGTAATAAGATATACCAATGTTTTGATAGTATTTTTTCCATCCTGCGATGTTGGGCATGGAAAGTGGTAATGAACCTGAAAGATTGGTTTTCCATAGGTGGTTTTTTGGGGCGCCTCCCCTCCTTGTAGAGTTCAACGGCTTTGTCCACCAATGGGTCAGGGTAGGCCTTATCCCGGAACTTGTTTTTAAGTAAGGCCCCTTGAGAGACATAATCCCTAGTAGATGTGCAGTTGTTCTTTAACCTACAAAACTGCCCTTTGGGGGTGTTCTTTTTCCATGAAGGATAGTGACAGCTCTTATAATGTAGGAAGGAATTGCCGGATGTTGGCTTGGTGTAGTTTCTGGCCTGGATTTGTTCACCTTCATGGAACAGTTCCAAGTCCAGGAATGCCAAAGTATCAGGGCTGGAAACTTGAGTAAAGGCCAAGCCATGGGGGTTGTTGTTACAGTGGTCTACGAATTGGCCAATGAGGTCTTGGGGGCCATCCCAAATGACAATAATGTCATCTATGTATCGTCCATAGAAGATGATACTTTCTGCAAAGGGATTGTTGGCAAAGATATATCTCTTTTCCCAATACCCCATGGCCAAGTTAGCATATGAAGGTGCAAAATTTGCCCCCATAGCTGTGCCCTGGGTCTGCAAGAAGAAGTTCCCATCAAAGCAAAAATAATTGTGAGTTAAGCAAAACTGTGTTGCTTCGAGGATGAACTTGATTGTTTTTATTATTCATATTTCGTTTTCCTATGGCATGCTGTATGTTAGGTACGATCGGTACCTCATTCAATATACTGCAGTGTCACCAGCTTTGCATACAGCACAACCTTTTCACCAGCCCCTCCCTTTGGTTACCACTATTTAGAGGTCACTGCCCAATCCCGTGCAGTCCCTGTCTGAGGAAGAGTCGTGGCTCTCCTACCAACAGAGCCGGACGCCAAGGAAACACGTCACACACTGGTGACGTCATAGGCCTGCGCCCGCTGTTTGTGTCTCAAGCCTCGTTTTGGAGCCCGCCGGCTGTTACCATCTCACTGCTCTGAACGGCTTCTTCTGAACCTGCTTGTGCTGTTACCAGCTGCACCCAGACCTTGCCTTTGTGACCACCATCCTGGACTGTACCTACATGCTTTTTTACTCAGCCTAAATGTGAGTGTTTTTATTCTGATGTTCTTACAAATAAACTGTGCATATTACACTTAGAGGCGCCTCCTTTCCTTTGTTTGACTATGGGGTGGCGTTGGCCAGTTCAATAGAAACAGAATGACATTTGGTCTGTGTGTATGGCAGCAGGTCTGAGAGAAACTGGCCATTCGGCCGGCTTCTGTCGAAGGGGCATGATTGAAAAAGGTCTGCCGAAGGGCACATGATCAGCACTCTCAGCACTGGCTTGAATGAAAAAGGAAAACTAGTGTATATGCAAAGTAAATGTTTCTTTAGATTATTGAATAAGGTATTGCTGCGTTAATATTAATCATCCAGTAAAGTGTAATGCAAAAATCTCTTCTTGTATTTCTCCGTACATGTGTGGGTTGTTAAAGCGAAGAGAGCTTTACTTTGCTAAATAAAGCTAGTCATTTAGTAAATCATCCCAAGATATAAAATAAACAAAAGTGTTTTTACCATCCTGTGGCTATCCAGCCTGAAACTTCATTTACACCAGGTGCGGTGCAGCAAACACATGCAAAATTGCAAATTCTCCCACGCCGCACAAAAATGCAATACCCTTTTGCAGATATGTGCTGGTGCCATTAATTCATAATTATTAATATTACCCTTATACATCTAGCAAATGCTTGCATGTTCACACCCACCAAAGTGCATGGTACCGCAGTGTCATGCATCTTGGTGCAGAGCAATTCTAAAAATCATGCCAGCACAGTACATTTTCACATATTTCTCACACATAGAGCAGCCCATTGAAGTTAAAGGATAAGTTCAGGCAGAATCTCTCCTTCAGTTCTATCATCAACTATGTAGTGCAGGGGCCAGCTTGTTTTGATACAAATTGAATAAATTGTTCAGGTGGGTTCTCCTATTACAAAGTTTTGATAAATCTAAAGGAAATTCTAAAAATCAGATTGAATAGCCAACTGTACAAGCACATGGGAGGGAGACATCCAGCTGTCAATGTTCTTGTAATCCAGGTCCAGCTGAGGGGGATTGTGTAAACACACCAATTTCACTTTCAGGTCCCATTCACACAGCCTTGCAGTTTTTGGTGCATTTTTCCAGTGACATTGGTTTCAATAGGCTGCCCTATGCATGACAAACACAGCAAAGTAGCCCATACGGCATTTTTGCACGTTGCTTTTCGCACAGATTTCACCGCACGTTTGTTGCACATTTGTGTACTCAAACAAAATGCTTTTGGAACAGAAAGCACAGCTAGTTAATTTTAGATGTAAAAAAAGTGACCATAGAATACAATATCTGATTGTACAATCTGTTTGCATTTACCAAAACTATACAATAGGGGGACACACTTATCTATCCAATCATTCTGTATCCAACCAGAAAGGCCCTTGCATTACATAGTTGATGGTAGATTTAAAGGGGATTGTAGAATCTGATTTTAGAGTGTATGGTGAGCTTTACAGACTTCCAGGGACACACTTCTCTTGTTCTCAGTACTACCCATCTGCTCCACATTGGCTGGTATGTGATTTCTCAGCTTCTGCACACACTGCAAAATGAAAGATCAATGCAATAAAAAGCTAAGGTATAAAACAATAAATACCCTGGCTGTTTTGTATTCAGTAAAACAGTGCTGACATTGCCTGCATTGAATTAGTAACCACAGAGGAGGGTGGCAGCCATCTCCTGGGGAGGGGGAGGGGGGGGCGCACAGGGTGTGTGTCAATTAGATCAGCTGCTGATCTACTTCCTTAGTTCATTACCAGTTTTTCCATTCTAAATACCAAATACCTGGACAGAACAGGAAGTAGTGGAGGAGTTTTCCATAGGAGACACTGGAGGCTGAGGTAAGGCCTGTCCTGGAACATAAAAAAAGCTTTTTCTTTTCTGCAACAGGCCATGAAATCTTATCTTAAAGCACATCTACACCTACAAACATCAATTTAATATATTGCAGCTTACCAGTCCTTAAACAAGGTGGTTGCAGTAGCTTCCTTTTTTTTAGGATTTTATTAACCTTTATTTTAAGCTGGTGATCCTGTTAATAACACACTTACCATCCCTGGGTAAAAACACTCACTCGCTGCACTGTATCTAAGTTATCAACCCAGGCTACCTTCCTGATTTGGACAAACACCTTCATCTTTCCTCTTGTCCTTTACATTGAGAGGACGTGCTGTTTAGTTCACAGTAAATAGCTGCAAGGACACAAGATTTCTGACAGAATCAACAGGTATTGTTCTGTACTTGAAGATAATGTACTTGGCCCACAAAAAAGCCAGTCACCACATCTAAAGACTAGTAAGCTATAAAATATTACAGTTTTGTTCTTGGGTTTCATTAAACTTTAATATTTTTTTGTGCTGACCTCCAGTGAAATGTGATTTTGGTTTTATATTGGATGCAAATGCTCTTTTAACCCCTCCAGATCCGCACTATAGCTGAAGTATGGCTCCAGCGCGGATCTGTCGTCCCCTGTGCACGCTCCCGGCGCGCCCCCTGGCGGCAGCGGTGGCACGCGCTCGCCGCACGCTGTGCGGGTGTGCCCATGGGTCGGGCGGACTCGATGTCCACTCGAGACCCACAAACGCCTGACAGAGCTGCAGAACTGGGAACCGCCGTCGTAAGCACGCGGTTCCCGGTTCTGTGAAGGGGGACATAGCAGATCTACTGATCCCTGTCACTGGGATCAGTTAGATCTGTTATGTCCCGGCCAGCCCCGCCCCCCCACAGTTAGAACACACCCAGGGAACATTTGTTAACCCCTTCACTGCCCCCTGCAGGTTAACCCCTTCTGTAGCTCAGGCGGGCTGGGTACCCGTGTGGGCGTGTCGCACGCCGCTCGCGCACG
>BLSH010390825.1:7731-26721 GCA_018402905.1 Glandirana rugosa | reverse complement strand
TGTTTACTCTTTTTAAATCATTATGACAACAGAAACTACCCAAATGACTCATATCAAAAGTTTACATACCCCAGTTCTTAATACCGTAAGCTTTAACATCATGACAGCTTGAATGGAATGTCCAAGTACATCTCATGCGCAGCTTCCTGGCTGATGAATGCAAATGTTCCTCCAGTATTTTTTGATAACATACTGCATTCATCTTGCCATCAGTTTTGACCAAATTTCCTATGCCTTTGTAGCTTACATATTCCCAAAACATCAGCGATCCACCTCTGTGTTTCACAGGCCTTGTTGACTCCTCTCCAAATGTAGAGTTTATCATCACTCTAAATGACTTTGTGCCAGAAGGTTTGAGGCTTGTCTCTGTGCTGTTTGGCGTATTGTAAGTGGGATACTTTGTGGCATTTGTGTAATAATGGCTTTCTTCTGGCGACTCAACCATGCAGCCCATCTTTCTGCCTCCTTATTGTGCATCTTGAAACAGCCACACCACATGTTTTCAGAGAGTCCTAAAGTTATTTGTGGGTTCTTTGCATCTCAAACAATTTTCCTGGCAGTTGTGGCTGAAATTTTAGTTGGTCTACCTGACCGTGGTTTTGTTTCAACAGAACCCCTCATTTTCCACTTCTTGATTAGAGTTTGAACACTGCTGATTGGCATTTTCAATTCCTTGGATATCTTTTTATATCCCTTTCCTGTTTTATATAGTTCGACTACCTTTTCCCACAGATCCTTTGACAATTGTTTTGCTTTCTCCATGACCCAGAATACAGAAACATCAGCACAGCACTGGATGAAAGATGCAAGGGTCTCTCAGGAGTCCAGAGACTCATTGACCTTTTATACACACACATTAATTACAAGCAAACAGATCACAGGTGAGGCTGGTTACCTTTGATAGCCATTCAAACCCCTTTATGTCAACTTGTTTGCATGTTATCAGTCCAAAATCACCAGGGTATGTAAACTTTTGATCATTTGGGTAGTTTCTGTTGTCATTATGATTTAAAAAGAGTAAACACAGTTGATAATAAATTGCTTCAGCCAAACACTAACCATGAGTGAAAGAAATGTTTTTGTGTTATCATTCATATTCTCTGAAAAATGGCCAAGAAATCATAAATTCTGCCAGGGTATGAAAACTGACGAGCACAACTTTATATACCACACCAGTGGGATCCCCCTGGAAAGTACTGTAGTAGGCACCGCTGGCTTCCAGGTTTTGTGCCGAGCAGGTGCCCTGCTGCCCACTTCCGTACCGCCGAACGTCATATGACGTCCTTGGGTTTGAGTGGTGATATCTGAATGGTGCCTGCAGCTGAAGGCACCATTCAGATACCGTTCTTTTCAGCAGACGATTCTGCGTCTGATAAAAGTGGTCTTAGCGGCGGATTCGCCGTGAGATCACTTTTATCAGCGGCGGGAGAGGTGCCCCCCCCTCCGCTGCTTTACGGTCATCTCCACCGCTTACCGGACCCGCTGGCAGCTGATGATCCGATCCTCTCCCCCCCAGTGTCTGTGAGCTGACTGAGCGGCTGAAGCCGCTCACTCGGCTCCATAACTCGGCGGGGCGGAAATTACGTCACATCCGCCCAACGGTCTTAAAGGGCCGTTTTTTTTGGGGGGTGTCATTTTTTTCAGATTTTTTTTTTTTTGCATTTTAGTGTAAATATGAGATCTGAGGACTTTTTGACCCCAGATCTCATATTTAAGAGGACCTGTCATGCTTTTTTCTATTACAGGGAATGTTTACATTTCTTGTAATAGGAATAAAAGTGATCATTTTTTTTTTTAAAAAAAGAGCAGTGTAAAAATAAAAAGTAAAAAGTAAAATAAATAATTAAAAAAAAAAAATGTAAAGTGATCTGTCCCGCCGAGCTCGAGCGCAGAAGCGAACGCATACGTAAGTCCCGCCCACATATGAAAACAGTGTTCAAACCACACATGTGAGGTATCGCCGCGATCGTTAGAGCGAGAGTAATCATTTTAGCACTAGACCTCCTCTGTAACGCAAAACTGCGAACTTGTCGAATTTTTTAAACGTCGCCAATGGAGATTTTTAAGTTGGGTATCATTTTACTCGGCGTAACATTATCTTTCATAATATGGAAAAAAATTGGCCTAACTTTACTGTTTTCTTATTTTTTAACTAAAAAAAAATGAATTTATTTTAAAAAAAAGCATGCTTGGAAGACCGCTGCGCAAATACAGTGTGACATAAAGTTTTGCAATGACCGCCATTTTATTCTCTAGGGTGTTAGAAATATATATATATAATGTTTGGGGGTTCTAAGTAATTTTATAGCAAAAAAAAACAGGTTTTAACTCGTAAGCACAGAATTAAAAAAACAGGCTTAGTCTTGAAGTGGTTAATGTAAATAATATAACTGGGAACTAACATTTTTAGGTAAAGTTGATCCAGGGTGAATCCGATTGCCTCTTGGGGGATCAGGAAGGAATGTTTTCCCCCGTTATAGCAAATTGGATCATTCTTTGCTGGGGCTTTTTGCCTTCCTCTGGATCAACTGTGGGTGAAGAATTGTATATGGGATTGTTTGGTTATATATATATATCTTTTTTTTGTTGAACTAGATGGTCTTTTATAAACCTGACTAACTATGTAACTATGTAACATGGAACTCCCTTAACTTGTCAGTAGCTGGCAAGTTAAATCCAATTAAGATGATCTTAATGCCACAGCTTCTTTATCTCTTAATATATATACATAATACCCCAATGGTTACTCCACTGAAAACATTTATTTTTTATTATTATTTATTTCAGGTAGTTATATAGCGCCATCAATTTACATAGCGCTTTACATATATATTGTACATTCACATCAGTCCCTACCCTCAAGGAGCTTACAATCTAAGGTCCCTAACTCACATTCATACATACAGTATACTAGGGCCAATTTATATAGGAGCCAATTAACCTACCAGTATGTGTTTGGCATGTGGGAGGAAACCGGAGTACCCAGAGGAAACCCACGCAGGCACAGGGAGAACATGCAAACTCCAGGCAGGTAGTGTCGTGGTTGGGATTTAAACCAGTGACCCATTTGCTGCCAGGCGAAAGTGCTATCCACTACGCCACTGTGTTGAATATTTAATTCCCTATTTTGCTCCTTAATTTGGAAGGATAAACCCCCCAGGATTAAACTGGAAATTCTCCAGAGACCCAAAGACGATGGTGGGTTGGCACTGCCAAACCCCTGGCTGTATTACATTGCAGCTCAGCTACAACATTTAATAGGCACAATGCAGGAACAGAGGGACCCAGAGGAGGGGGTGGTTGGCTCCTCACAGGTAGTGATGGAATTCACAGTTAGAAGAGGTCCTCTTCCACAGGCGTTGAAGGCTCTGGCCTTTGGTCTGCCCCATAAAAAGTACCCACATACAATCTTCTTCAAAAGGTGTGGAATAAAGCTAAATGTTTACAGAAAGTGACAGGCTATACAGACTTTAGCCCAATATGGCAAAATTATACCTACTTAGAATTATCCAAATTACAACATGGTGCACAATGGAAGAGATATGGGGTGACTCACCTTCAGCAACTCTTACCATATGGGAGGCTAATAAAGTTTTAGGAATTACAGCTCCAATATAAGATACTGTCTAAGATGTATTTTCTTTACATACAACTGCAACACGCAGTTAGGGCACAGAGTGGCTCCTCCGAATGGCAATTGTTCCCTATTCCTGTTTTCAGTCTAATCAGAGGTGCTGACTCATCTAAGTGCTTCATTTCACAGTGTTACTCCATACTACTACAGTCGTATTTGAAGCAGCATCCTCTGAAGGTGAGGGACCAGTGGGAACAAGACGTGGGCCCAATGGATGGGGACCAGTGGGAGGAAGAGTTTCAGGCAGTTACATCCTGCTCACTAAATGTGATGCAACGACTCACACAACTATACATATTACTACGAGTATATTTCACCCCCCATAGACTTCACTTGATGCCCCTTCAACCTGACTCCACATGCACATGTTGTAAACAAGATCATGGAGATCTCATTCATATGCTGGGGAGGTGTCCAAAACTCCACACATATTGGACAAGGATAGTGAACAAAATCAACTTGGTGTTTAAGGTATCACTTTCTGTGGAACCAAGAGCATGTCTGTCGGGTACACTGGAGGAGAATGAGTGGGAAACACACACACGGGAGGCAACCCATAGAGTTTTGTTTCACGCCAGGAAATTGATTATGGTCCATTGGAAATCTGAAGATCCCCCTACAATGATGGGATGGGTCAAGAACATAGGAGAAACCTTGAGAATGGAGAAAATTATATATCAACACAGAGGTAGTAGGTAGACTCAATATGGGTGATGGATGATAAAATATGGTTATGGGTAATGTATATGTCTGCAGGTGATGGACACTCTATATGTAAACTGGTATCACTTGGTAAATGTGTTGTGAAATAACACTGGCAGTATTGAGGTGACAATTTTTTCTGGATAGAAAAAAAGACTAAGGGGACCCCCCAGGCATTATATTGAAAGGAATTTTCCATTTTTATGCTTTCACTTTAAGCATCAATAAATCACTGCTCATTTGAAAATGAAGTTTTTTCCATTTTTTTTTTCATTGACACATGTCCTCCAGGGCAGTGCCTGGACCCCCATAACCATTGTATGCCCAATTACTTGCAAATAAGCCTTCAAAATGGGCACTTTTGATATTTCACGTTTCGGTCCCATAGACTTCTATGGGGTTCGTTATTCAGTTCCGAACTTTCCCGATGTTCGAAAGTTCTGGTGTGAACCGAAAAGGGGGTCTTTCGGCCCATCCCTAATCATAATCATCATCAATTATCATAGTCATAATTTGATACCTATAGTTGGATAAAAAATGTTCTCAATGTATATCTTTTAAAAACAAAAGTTATTCTAATATTATAACCTTCAAAACTAACACATTGACCTTGATTGGGATATAAATCTTGGTCAACAGATATAATACTTACTTGTTTTGTTGGGGCCTTTCATAGAACTGTTTATTCTGTTACTTTAGTCTATTATATTCTGTTGCTGCTGTTTATTCGTGTGTTATCTTTATTTAATGCAGAAGATGTACTTCACCAGTTTCAATGGTGGGCTTAGATTCTTAGCATTGACAGAAGGTCACTTTGTTCAAACCTGAAGGTTAATATTTGAATTCTTCTTGTTAGCGTTATTTTTACTACTTTGAAGGCAAGGTGTTTGTTATTTTTAAGAGCAGTATGACAATAATATATCTATTGTACAGTATTAAAATTAATGTAAGAGCAAAAAAAATACTATGATTGAAATTATTGAGCAAAAAGATTATTTATAATACAGCCCTACTCAAACCTAAACCTTTTTTTTTAGTTTTGGATAGAAAGCAGACACATTTAGAGCAGCCTTTCTCAACCAGGGTTCCTCCAGAGGTTTCAACAGGGGTTTTTTGAGCAACGAGCACTATCTGCCTCTCAGAAAAGCCACCACTAGCACTCGTGCTCGGCAATAAGGCGTTTCATGTAGACGATAATCCCAGAAATCGTTCTCTCACTAGTATATAACTAGTGTTATATTTAGTATTCAGCACTGCCCTGTCACTTTGCTTTTGTTATATGAGGTGATTCAATTTTGCATTAGTATAAATGTGTTCTAATCTTTTGATTCCTTGTGCTGCCCAAAACCCTAGGTCAGGAACAGTAAGGAATTCGTGGAGCTGTGAATTAAGCCACAAGGGGGTATCTGGGGACCAGGTATGGGGTTATGCCCTATGCTTGCAGACAAGCAGTTGCCAGGTTTTAATAACTGCTTTCATTGACAAAGTGAGAGGAAATGGTGCTTTGACACCTCTATACCGAGCATTTCTCAGTGACTCAAAGGACCCCAGGTAGGCCGCCTCTAGGACCACTGCGGCATTAGTGTCATCTGGAGTTACCCAGTTATGAGCATGGTTTAGCAGGGCAGCAAAAAAATATTTTTGAAGGTCTGGACAGGCCAGCCCTCCCTCCATCCATGGTCTCTTGATAATAGATTTGTTCAGCCTGGGGGGCTAGCCCTCCACAGGAAAGAGGAAATAGCTGAGTGGAATTGTTGGAAGAAGGCCTTGGGGTCCAGATTGGGGAGTGCCTAAGAACATATAAGAAAAACAGGAGAATTTTCATTTTGATCAAATGAATTCTGCCTATAAGAGACAGTGAGAGATTATCCCAAGCTCGAAGCTCCGATTTTAGCTGGGTGAGTAGAGGGTAGAAGTTTAATGGGGCGAAATCAGAAGCCTTGGGGGTGATGGTCATGAACAGAGGAAAAACACAATAGGCGGCACTCCAAACGTAATGCTGGTGCTGTATTTATTGACCATAATCAGCCATACAGGGTACAAAGAAGGTAGACGCGTTTCACTCAAGACATGAGCTTAGTCATTACAAAGGACATAATAAAATACAACATATATATATATATAACAAACTCCAATGTTGTAGTTTGTTATATATATATATATATATATATATATATATATATGTTGTATTTTATTATGTCCTTTGTAACGACTAAACTCCTATCTTGAGTGAAACGCGTCTACCTTGTTTGTACCCTGTATGGCTGATTATGGTCAATAAATACAGCACCAACATTACCTTTGGAGTGCCGCCTATTGTTTTTTCCTCTGTTCTGAAGCTACAGTAGCGAGCCGAGGTGTGCACCCAAGGACGGATAATCTGGAAGCAGTCTGGAGCAGTGAGATACACCGGGTGATGGTCATGCCCAGATAGCAGAGGGAAGAGGCAGATGTTAATGGGAGTGAGGGGTCTGCCTGTCCTTTGGCCTGTTGGTCGATAGGTAAAATTTGAGATTTTCCCAGTTGACCCTCAGCCCCGACAGTGTAGTGATATTGTAGATAACAGTTAGAGCCGCTTTGAGTGAGGGTCTAAGGTTACTGATAAATAATATCATGGCATCAGCATACAGGGCAAGTTTTTCAACAATTGTGGCAACACAAATTCCTTTTACCGAGTCTGATTGCCTAAGGGCTGTAGAACAAGGCTCCATAACCAGGGCGAACAGAAACGGGGAGAGGGGGAAGCCTTGTCTCAAGCCCAGCTCCACTGGGAAGGGTCCAGAGAGATGTCCACCCAATTTGATTTGTGCTGTTGGGGATTTATATAAAATACCTATCCAATTACAAAAGGAGGGACCAAAACCAAAAGCTTGCAGGACCCATAGCATGTAAGACCATATCAAACGCTTTCTCTACCATTATGTGGGTTTGGTACGGAGAAGGTGGGAGTTGCAAGTAGGTGAGAACTCTTCTTAGGTTGACATCAGTGGACTTCCCTGGCATAAAGCCAGTTTGATCAATGTCTATCAGTCCAGGCAGCACCTTCACTAGCCTTGCCACAAGAACCTTGGCCAAAATTTTAAGGTCGTAGCTTAATAGGGAAATGGGACGATAGGAGGCACTTTATTTTGGGTCCTTGTCCGATTTAGGGATAAGGACAATGTGGGCATTATACATCGTGGGGGGTAGAGCTCCAGTGTCAAAGCACTGAAAGAATAGGCTTTGGAGTTTAGGGGCCAGTTTTGCGGATTACCGTTTGTACCAATCCCCGGGAAGGCCATCTGGGTCAGGAGTTTACAAGGGAGAAAGCACGATAGCCAGCTCAACCTCAAGGGTCTATATTGGAGCATCCAAGGCCTCAGCCTCCGCCATTGACAGGACCAGCAGCGACAGTCCCTGTAGTTCAGAGAGAATATTCTCGGGGACAAGAGTTTTGTGGCGGTTGGTACAGATCCTTGAAATAGGCACAAAATGCTTGCAGAATGGCTTTGGGTTCATCCATACAGTCTCCCGCTTCAGTTAACATCTCTGGTACAACAGTGTGTTAGTGGGGGGTCCACTACTAAGTTTGCTAACATATGGCCATTTTTGTCCCCGGTTTCAAATATTCGGCCTGCCAGTAGGTGAACATCAGTCTGGGCCAAAGAGGTATAATGTAGAGCTATTTCCCTCCTGGCCTGAGCCAGTTGGAGATAGTTGTCAGGTGCGGGTTGCTCAGCAAAGGAGGCAGAGGCATCTGCCTCTTGATTCACAAGTCTCAGATTGGCAGCCTTGCAATCAGTTCTGATAGCTTTTATAGCCGAGATGTAATTACCTCTTATGCATCCCATACCACCTCAGGTGAAGTCGTGTTATCGTTGATAGACCAGTATGAATCAATTTGTGGAGGCACTAGTTCAGCTACATTTTCATTGTGAATCCATTTGGGAGCCAGCTTCCAAGTACCCGGATATTTCTCCCAGCCGGAGGCACAATTCAAGTGAAGCATGATCCGAGAGTCCTGCTGGAACATCCGAGGCCACTGAGATTATTGTTAACACTTGCAAGATACCAAAGGCGAGGTCTGTTCTGAAACTTGACTTGTGAGTGGAGGAAAAGTGGGAGAATACCTTGGTGTCAGTATGTTTCCATTACCATAGCTCTGTAAGGGCAAAGGCATCTGCCCAGTGAACCAGATCTGAGTTTGCTGCGTTCTGCGGATTGGAGGAGTCAGAGTTAGAGTCGAAAGTGGAAATAAAATCAATCACCAGCAAAAATGATGTGGGTAGTTGGAAGAGAGGCCACTTTTTCATATATGGAATACAATACCGCAGGGTCTACTGGAGGGGAGCAGGTAGACATTAGCAAACACCCATAGGACCAAGTGGAGTTCCAGCAGCAAAACAATAAACCTACCACCAGGGTCGATTATTACTCTGTCGACTTTACATGGCAAGGCTTTATTTATTAGGATAGCGACACCTCTCGAGTAGGTGGAGTAGGTAGCATGGAAGGCCTGTCTCACCTAGGATCTGCGCAGAGATAGAATGTGATTGCCCGTGAGATGGGTCTCTTGTAGGAAAAGTATATGGGGTTTATGTAAGGCTAGAAATTTGAATAATAAGGAGCATTTGAATTTATCATTGAGGCCTCGTTTGTTCCAGGAGACAAATTTAATGTCAGACACAGCCATCATGGTACAGTAACAAATAAATGATACAGGACATTGCTATAACCTGGTAACACAACCTTATGTACAGTTCCCTTAGGATACAGAAATTAATGTAGTGCAGTAGGGTACAGGTGGATCTGTTTAAATAATAGAGGACATGAGCAGTGGTGAAACTCCCTACTACTTGGCCAAAACCCCAACATAATTAGGCTACTAGTTTAGTTCCCAAAACTGTTATATAGAAAAGAACGGCTACTCAGACGGACAGTTGGTTTGTAATTCTGACCGAGAGGGCCAGAAGGGCGACTTCTAGGCGTCTTGTGGTAGCAGTCTTTGGTGGGCGGGTGGTCTCCTTTTTGTGTTAGGATGGGGGGGGCGAGTACTATCCCCAACAGTTCCGAATAGAAAAAATAGCGCGCTTGTAGTTGTAGAAGTCATCTACCAGTGCAGAGGACCTCCCAGATATAAGGAAGAATGCACTGGAGCAGGGTGGTCACTAGGATGAAGAGGGGTGTCTGCTGATTGAGGAAGTCTCCCTGCATGCCACCATTAGGAGGCTGGTATTACTCCATGCATAGTAACTGGATGAATTGTTCAAGCAACCTTGAAACAGAAAATTAAAGAACTTTGGAACACGAACAACAGCCAGGAACGCAGACTGGAGATTAGGCAGAAGGATCACCACAGAGTCAGTAGCCAGGTATCAGCCTCATCAGTGGATTCAAAAAACTTCACTGAATCGCCATGTTGAACATGCAGATGACTTGGGTAGAGCATGGAAAATATGATATCACGTTCCCGGAGTCTTCTTCTGACATCAGTGAAGGTCTTGCAATGCCTCTGTAATTCCGCTGTATACGCATAGGAAAGGGGGGGATGCCCCGACCAGTTGGAACTCTATGGGTCCTTTCCACCACGGATGTCGTGGGGACATCAGTCAGGTTAAGAAGCGTTTTAAAGAAGGCCCCCGCAACCTCAGCTGGACGGGCCCCCTCCAACCCCTCTGGAAGACCTAGGACTCTGACGTTGCTCCTCCGAATGCAGTTTTCCGCATTATCTGATCTAGCCACCAGGGTCTGGGCGGTGCGCTGCAATGTGTGAAGGGTATCACCATGTTGGGTGGTGAGATCCTCTGTGGTGGAGATCCGCGACTCAGTCTCAAAGAGTCTGCCCCTAATTTCATCCAAATCAGCCCTGATGAGGTTACATTCTACCTGTTCTATGGCCGCAAGGATAAAAGTAGTCTCACTTTCCTGTGGTGTCGCCTGCAGAGGTGGAGAGGCCGCCAGATTCGCTGCCAGTTCCATGTTTGTCAATAGCACTCTATGCTGATCCAAAATGGTGCTGGGACACTGGGCAGGCTGAGTGGGCGCCTTTTTGGTCACTGGTCTGTTTTTAGAGGGCATGAGCAAGTAGTGTCCCAGGGAGTTTCAGGCTGAGCTGTAGGATATTGGAGCTGTCCCTTTAAGAGCCTCTGGTGTGCAGTGAGGAGGAAGGAGACTTGCATGCAGGGACGATAGAAATGCTGGGGGATGCTTCTCCAAGCTCCCCCTATGAGGCGACAGCCACAAGAGTCTAGCCGACAGCCCCCAGATGCAGCACACCAGGTCAGCCCCTCCCAGGGATGTTGCAGCAGGGATGGGAGTGTGAAGAGACCGCTCGCACCGTGGCTCGAGGGCCCGGGGCAGGTAGCGTGATGCAAGCTCTGTAGGCCTCAAGATGGAGGGGGGCCAGCCATGGCTGTGTGGAGCTGGCTGCGGCCTGAATATTGAGACAGCTGGCCGGCCAGACACATAAATAGAGGCTGGGGCAGGGGATGCCTGGGAACAAGTAAGGCCGCGATATGGGCTCACCAGGGTGTGCAGAAGGAAGGATGACTAAGGATTGCCACAGGATGAATTGAGCTGCTCCTAATCACGTCCGCCTCGGCTCACATCTGGACACCCCCCCCCCCCCTCCACAATACACCATTCTAACCACTTCAGCCCCGGAAGGATTTCCCAGTTTAGGACCAGAGCACTTTTTGCGATTCGGCGATTATTATTATTATTGTACAGTATTTGCCTGCTGTGGCCATTAAACAGTACTCTGCCTAATGGGTTTTGCATTTATTTTACATTATGAAAAATGTAACAGGAAGAACACCCAACATTTCCAAATAGGAATAAACAAAGACAAGAACCATTATTTGAACCCTGTAATGCCATTTTACTGTTCAGTAAAGAAAGTAGAGAAACATTCCATTAAGGGGCAAACTGGGATCAGTATGGCACAGTGTAAAGCACAATGGGTCTATATACCCTTGTGGGGTCTTTTGAACAAAGAAGAGATGTGTACTATGTCTTTTACTGTGGTCATCTGGGTGTCAGGTAGAGCATGGAGGATTCTGCTGCTATCTTGAAGTGTAAGGGCCGGTTGACATTGTAGCGAGGCGGAGCGGCGCGATGCGGCGCTCCAGGCGATCTCAAAGCGGCTTGCTAGGAGACTTCTATCATAGAAGTCAATGCAGGCCGCCTGAGATCGCCCTAAAAATAGTGCAGGGACCATTTTTCTAATGCGGAGCGAAGCGATTCGCTCCTATTAGAACGGTCCCATTTGCACAGCATTGAGGCGAATTGTCAGGCGACTCAAGTCGCCTGACAATTCGCCTATATGTGAACGGGCCGCGAAGTCGCGCCGCTCCGCCTCGCTACAATGTGAACCGGCCCTTAAAGAAAGAAACAGGCCTGTTAAGTCTCCCTACGGATGCAGGTGAACCTGGTCAACTACCCATAGCCTATGAGGTTGCTGCTGTCTTGGGCCACATAGTCGTTCACAATCACGAGTACCTTGGGCTTTGAGGCAATGCAATCTTTCATGCTCATGTTCTACAGTAGGCTTCTTGTGTGTGAAATGGCTTATTAAACACTGCTAGGGGATGCTTCTGGATCAGGCTGTGGTTACTGCACTGTAGAGTGTGAGGAGCTCCAAGACTGGGTGTTGCTGCCTAGCACGAGTACCTACATTACAAGACTGGAACAAAATTACAAATCCTGGATATCAGAATTTAAAATAAAAAAAAAAAACTTTAGTGTGACTAAAAACAAGCCAGTGTTTTTAAGTAAGCAGCTTATTGAAATATAATCAGCCCCATCTACTTTTTTTTTTAAGTAGACTAGCTCAATAATTGCAGTTGCCAGCACCAGACACCTTTCAAAACTATAGTTATATGCCCCCTTTCTTCTAATTTATAGCATAGACCATACAGAGAAAAAAGGGAATGCACAATTTTAGGGCAAAGCAAGAACACCCTCCCAACCCAACCCAAATGGGTTAATGCTTACCTTCAACATGCCCCTCCACAGTGCGCCATTGCTTCATTTGAGCCTTAAGGAAATCCACAGTCCTTCTAGATACAGAGGAGCATGGGAGAGACCAGGCCTCAACATTGTCACCTAACCAGGAGGATAACCTTCTTTAAGGTTCCACACCATCCAACACAAAGCTTACACAGTGTTAGGACAGGCAATAGAGCAACAGAGTGTGGGGAGATCAGGAAAAGCTAGTATATTAGGGCAGGGATTTTGCTTACAAGAGAATGCTGGAAAAAAAGTGTCTCAGCCCTTTAGTATTCCTCCAAAATTTAAATATCACTTTGTCCATTTAAGTAGGGTGGCTGTAGAATTTCCAGCCTGGCTGATAGCCTTTTCCATGACAACATTGACCCACTCAATCATCATAATCATAATAACGGATGGGCGAACGGTTCGGCCCGAGCATGAGATGTTGGCTGTTCACCCACTCGCCAAACAACCGAATTTCTGGGTCATTCGACCATTTTTGTTCAGCCCGCCAAATGATCACAATGCACTGCACTGCAGCACAGTGAATTGAAAACCATGATTGGCTCAGGACACAGAGCACTGTCAGAGCCATGATTGGACACTGTCATGATGACTCTATCCAATCATGGCTCATTGCTTTTAGTCCTGCCCCACACTATAAAAGTATTCTTTCAATAGCATTTTCAGTGTGATCTTAGCGTGGAGAGAAATAGAACAGGGCTCTGTTTAGTGCTACTAGACAGTTAGTGTGCTTTAGTGTGCTATTGTGATTCTATCTATTGTCAGTGTAGAATTTTAGTTTAGTGTCAGGGATAGTGTGGGCTGTAGTGTGCAGCTAGAGTAGGAACAGTTAAGATAGTGCCAATGTAGCATAGTGATGAGTCATTCATCTTTACATTAGTGTACATCTAGAGTAAGGGCAGTTCCGATAGAATGATTGTAGTGTATTCACCACTATTCATCTTTACATTAGTGTGCATGTAGGGACAGTTCAGATAGTGTCAGTTTAGTGTAGTGATGAGTCATTCATCTGTACATTAGTGTATATCTAGACTAGGGACAATTCAGATTGCGCTACTGCACGTTTAACGCTATATAGTTCTGTGCATTACTGCAAGTTTTACTCCATATAGTTCTGTGCGTTACTGCAAGTTTAACGCCATATAGTTCTGCAAGTTCATCGCTATATAGTTGTGTGTGTTACTGCAAGTTTAACACCATATATTTCTGTGTGTTACTTCAAGTTTAAGGCTGTATATTTCATTGTATTAGTACATGTTTAACATAGTCAATTTCTGTGCGTCACTGCATGTTTGATGCAGTATATTACAGTATATTATAGTGTATCTGTGGAGTATGTCTGTGTAGTGAGTACACCAAACACAACTTTTCATTGATTAAAGTGCATCCACGTACACATTTCCACATATTTATTACATTTTGTTAATAAGCACCACCCCCTCACTCCCAATAATGTGTGAGAGGACAAGGACAGGAAGAAGTTCCCACGGCACTGTAAGGGGGCCATCAGCATATGTGTCCACAGGCAAAGGTAGACATGATCAGTCCTCAGGCAAGGCATCATTTTAGTGATGTTGCTCGTGCTATCCAACCGCAGCATGCAGAGGAGGTGGTGGACTGGCTTACTAAACCCTCCTCATCCTCCTCATCCTCCATCACGCAAGCAGAGACTAATGTGCAGCTCCCTGCAGCTGCCAGAGTGGCTAAACCTGCCTCCTTGTCCACGTCTATTCCTGTCATAGCCCCAGCATTAGCCATGGAGGAGTCAGCTGAGTTATTTGAACACAGCGTCAGCCACTTGCTCCAATATCACTTTCTCTTATGTCTCGACGATGCACAGCCATTACTCGATTCAGATGTTGGTTCTTAGGTTGATGAAGGCAGGAACATGAGCCTACAGAGAGTGGAGAACACTTGTACACAAATTGGCATTCATGCTCCCCCAGCCACAGTGTATTGCCAAGTTGTCTCCAGTGGTAATGAGGATGGAGGAGATGATGATGATGAGGTCACTGACGCGGCTTGGATGCCAGATAGAACAGAGGAGGAAAATAAAGGTGAGGCACAACCCCAAAAACGCAGCCATCATAAAAGAGTAGAGAGAAGCCACCCTATTCCATCACATTGTGGAGCTGTTATCTCCCGGCTCATTTCCCACAGCTCAGCTGTCTGGGCCTTTTTTAGTGCATGTGCAGCCGATCACACTGTTGCTGTTTGCAAAGTTTCTCTCAAGCACATCAAATGTGGCAAAAACACCAGCCATTTGGGTACCACGTGCTTGACAAGGCATTTAACCTCCCACCACTCAGCCTGTTGGCAAAAGCACCTAAAAGCCAAGCACAAGGGGCACAAATCCGCCCCTTCTTCTCCTTACTCACCTCAGTGTGCCCCTGCTATACCTAATGACCTCTCAGCAGCCTCCACTGACAGGGATGATGGAATAGCGCAGGGTGTCCCAGGTCCTAGCAGCACATCTGCCAGCAGCACACCACCAGCTGTAGACTATAGCCAGCAAATTTCTCTGCCCCATCTGCTGCCGCGGAAGAAAAATACAGTCCCTGCCACCCACATGCCCTGGGTCTAAATGCAAGCTTGTCAAAGCTGCTGGTATTCCAACTTCTGCCTTTCCACCTGGTGGATTCTGCCCCCCTTTCATGAATTTGCAGAATGTGCTGTACCACAATGGCAGGTTCCCAGTCGCTACTTCTTTTCACATAAGGCCATTCCATCTCTCTACCATCACGTGGAAGGCAATCTTGTGGTATCGTTGGGCAAGGCAGTCAGCCTGTTAATAAGGGAAGTGAACAAAGTCAAACGGGCATCTTCGGCCCTGAAAGAGGATGGGGAAGCCAGGGTGAAGGAACTGGAACAAAGATACAATACTGACCCCTCTGTTTCCGCTAAGGCCCAATCTGCCTATGAGCACATTCTCTCCTCCTCAGCGAAAAAGAAGAGGTTCTTTTCCAAACAGGCTTTTTTTGAAGAAGGGGAAAAAAACAGGAAGAATGTTAGCGACAATAGCCAACTGCCAGCAAAGATCCCCAGCTATAGGAGCAATCAGGGGCAAGACAGGGCATTTAGTGCATACACCTGAGCTGATCATGCAGGAACTAGCCAGCTTCTATGAAACTCTATACAGTCCAGGAGCACCATACACAAAAATGTAACTAGAAAAAAATTTAAAAGAGGTAACATTCCCCACATTGTCAGCATCCCAGAGGACAGGTTTGGAAGTGCAGTTTACCATAGAGGAACTACAGGAGGCTTTGTGGATCTTTTCAAACTGGAAGAAGATGGGATCCCCATGGAAATCTATAAACAGTATGCCGACATAGTACTGCCACGGTTACTGAGGGTGTTTAATGCATCCCGGGAGGGAGGGGCTATGCCCCCCTCTATGTCAAAGGCAAATATAGTTCTTCTTAAGTCAAGCAAGGACCCGGTAGATCCATGCTCATATAGACCGATCTCTTTGTTACAATGTGACGTGAAGATCCTCGTAAAGGTACTTGCACCAAGGCTAAATAAAGTCATTACATCATTGGTACATGCTGATCAAGCTGGGTTTATGCCAAATTAATCCACTGTGATCAATTTGAGAAGGCTCTTTTTACATATGCAATCTCCAGCAGATAATATAGGGAACAGAGCACTGCTGTCATTGGATATTACAAAAGCATTTGACAGTGTAGACTGGACATACCCGTGGGAAGTGCTGGAAAGATTTGGGTTTGGTCCAATATATAGATCTTGGGTGCATCTGCTATATAGTTATCCCCAGGCAGCTATCAGGGCTTTGGCAAATTCTTGCATGCCTTTGGGTTGAGGAGGGGAACCAGACAGGGGTGTTTCTTGTCTCTCCTCCTCTTTGCACTGGCTATCGAGCCCCTGGCAATTAGGATTAGGGCCAACACCGACATTGTGGGGTTTCAGTATGGTGACGTCCAGGAAAAAGCAATGCTATATGCAGACGAAACGATGCTCTTTTTGGGGGAAACTGACAAATCATTAAAAGCCGCAATGGACACTATTGAGGACTTTGGAAGATTTTCTGGCCTCCTCATAAGTTGGTCCAAATCGGCCCTTTTGTTATTAGATGAGAGCAGTGCACAAGCGGCATCGGTCACTTGCTCGATTCCGCTCACTACGTCCTTTAACAGGTTCCCCACCGCGCGCCGTCTTTTCACGGCGGCAGTCGGGGAGCCCTGCGCGAATCGCCATAAATAAGCGGCGCATTTGGCCACCAGGGGGCGCGCGCGCACCCGCCGCACTCCTGGGGAGTGTGCCCGCGGCTCGGGCGGACCCGATGTCCGGCTTCAGGGAAAAACGGGAAAGAACGGGGAACCGCCGATGTAAACACGGCGGTTCCCCGCTCTGTCAGTGGGGCATGAGAGATCTACTCAGCCCTGTCACTGGGATCAGTTAGATCTCTCATGCCCATGTCCACAGTAAGAACACACCCAGGGAACACGATTAACCCCTAGCTCTCCCCCTGCAGGTTAACCCCTTCACTGCCAATGACATTTATACAGTAATCAGTGGACATTTAAATTTCTGATGGCTGAATAAATGTCATTGGTCCCAAAAAAGTGTCAAAAATGTTCCGACATGTCTGCCTCAAAATCGTATTACCGCTAAAAATCGCAGATCGCCGCCATTACTAGTAAAAAATAAAAAAAAAATAAAAACCCCAGAAATGAATTCTCACCATCCGTAAAAGCGGCCACTTTTGCGCAAACCAATCAATAAACGCCGATTGCAATTATTTTTATAGCACTGATCGCTGTATAAATGCCAATGGTCCCAAAAAAGTGTCAAAATGGTCCGACATGTCTGCCCCAATATCGCAGTACCACTAAAAATCGCAGATCACCGCCATTACTAATAAAAAAAATAAAAACCCCAGAAATTAATTCTCATTGTCCGTAAACGCGGCAACTTTTGCGCAAACCAATCAATAAACGCTGACTGCGATTTTTTTTACCAAAAATATGAGGAAGAATCTAAATTGCCCAAAACTGATGGAAAAAAATGTTTTTTATATATTTTTTTGGATTTCTATTTTAGCAAAAAGTAAGAAATTTGGGTGTTTTTGCAAAATTGTTGCTCTTCTTTTGTTTATAGCGGCGATTAGAAATGATGCAGAGGTGATCAAATACCACCAAAAGAAAGCTCTATTTTTGGGAAAAAAAGGATGCAAATTTAGTTTGGATACAACGTCGCACGACCGCGCAATTGTCAGTTAAAGCAACACAGTGCCGAATCGCAAAAAGTGCTCTGGTCCTAAAGTGGGAAACCCTTCCGGGCTGAAGTGGTTAAGCATCAATAAATCACTGCTCATTTAAAAATGAAGTTTTTTACAAACTTTTTTTCCTTGATACATGTCCCCCAGGGCAGTACATGGACCCCCATAACCACTGTATGCCCAATTACTTGCAAATAAGCCTTCAAAATGGGCACTTTTGATTTTTCACGTTTAGGTCCCATAAACTTCAATGGTGTTCGTGATTCAGTTCCAAACTTTCTCGATGTTTGAAAGTTCTGGTGCGAACCAAAAAGGGGGTCATTCGGCCCATCCCTAATCACAATCATCATCAATTATCATAATCATAATTTGATTCCTATTGTTGGATAAATAATGTTCTCAATGTATATCTTTTAACCCCTCCAGATCCGCGTTATTGCCGAAGTACGGCTCCAGCGCAAATCTGAAATGCCGGACGAAGTGCCACATGTCAGTGCTACCTGACCTGTCATCAGTGCCACGTGTCAGTGCCACCAGTGCCACCGGACCTGTCATCAGTGCCACATATCAGTTCCACCTAACCTGTCACCAGTGCCGCATATCATCAGCGCTACCTGATCTGTCATTAGTGTCACCTGACCTGTCCTCAGTGCCACGTGTCAGTGCCACCTGACCTGTCATCAGTGCCACCGGACCCGTCATCAGTGCCACGTGTCAGTGCCACCGGACCTGTCATCAGTGCCACATATCATCAGTGCTACCTGATCTGTCATCAGTGTCACCTGACCTGTCATCAGTGCCACGTGTCAGTGCCACCTGACCTGTCATCAGTGCCACGTGTCATTGCCATCAGTGCCACCGGACCTGTCATCAGTGCCACATATCAGTTCCACCTAGCCTGTCACCAGTGCCACATATCTTCAGCGCTACCTGATCTGTCATCATTGTCACCTGACCTGTCATCAGTGCCATGTGTCAGTGCCACCTGACCTGTCATCAGTGCCACGTACCAGTGCCACCGGACCTGTCATCAGTGCCACATATCAGTTCCACCTAACCTGTCACCAGTGCCACATATCAGTGTGACTACAGTCCACTGTGACTGCTGTCTAGTCTACCGTGACTATACACCGTGACCACTGTCCAATCCACCTTGACTATACACCGTGACTATTGTCCAGACCACCGTGACTACTGTCCAGTCCACTGTGACTACTTTCTAGTCCATCGTGACTATACACCGTGACCACTGTCCAATCCACCTTGACTATACACCGTGACTACTGTCCAGGCCACCGTGACCATGCACCGTGACTACTGTCCAGTCCACCGTGACTGTGTACCGTGACTACTGTCCAGTCCACTGTTACTACTGTCTAGTCCATCGCGACTTCTATACACCGTGACCACTGTC
>BLSH010390817.1:299705-311942 GCA_018402905.1 Glandirana rugosa | reverse complement strand
TTGAAATTCAGCAAATAGTTTCACTCTTAAAAAGTCCTAATTAAAACTGTAGTGATAGTGATAACTGTGATTCGTGTTCCAAGTGTTCATATAAAATCATTGGTGCTTCATTTGAGTGCAGCGAATCTCTTTTGCAAGGGGGTGTACACCCCAAGAGGATTCCTTCAGTGAGTGCTCCGATCGAGTAAGTGCTCACAGAACTCTCACCTTGTTAGTTAAGATCATGTGCGCATCATGGTTTCTTTGGGTCCTATTCCACACTTCCACGCTTCCTTCGAGTCTCGGACTGGGCAAACGATCGGTACGACCAATCGGTCGCTCACCCTCTCCTGCGGTCCTAGAACTCCATGCGTATCAGGCAATAGGGAAGAGACAAGACGCTCTCATGGTGTAGTATTGTAAAATAGTAGTATTTATTTACCCAATTAAAACCATAAAAAAGATATCCAAAAAGCTACAAAACTTTAAAATATACACAGCGGCGTCTAAGCACCTTTCACTGTGTCTCCAGCAATACAGGAAATAGCCTACGCGTTACGTCATGTGACTTCTTCAGGGCCCTAAAGAAGTCACATGACGTAACACGTAGGCTATTTCCTGTATTGCTGTATTATCCTGTATCACTAGGGGTAGATACCAATACAATATTGCTAAAATTAGGAAACAGTCCCGCATTCAACTGACTGAAGTGGAACGTCGGGCACAGAATATTGAGGCCAAATATTCTAGGGCTCCAAACCAAGACACACATGAAGATATGCTCATAGCTTACAGGGACCTGGCCCTCCTTAGAACGGAAAACACTAGACGCTTTCTTCTGGCTCAATCCCATCGTATATTTGAGCAGGGAGAAAGACCTGGCCGTCTCCTTGCTTGGTTAACTAGGGAGAGGGCAGGCACTACTAGCATAGCTAATATTAAGACAGTGGAGGGCTTCCTTCTTTCCGACCCACAACAAATCAATGATAGATTTCGACAATACTATGCCCAACTGTACGACTCCAGGGTTAATTACTCCGACGCGGAACTGTCCTTATATCTGGACCAGGTCGATCTCCCGAGACTGACGAGGGCCAAGGCGCAAAGGCTGGACGACCCCATTACACTGAGGGAAGTTAAACTGGCGATTAAATCCCTGCAACTAGGTAAAACACCCGGTCCTGACGGACTTCCCACAGAATTTTATAAGACAAATATTGACTTAATAGGCCCCTGGTATTTTGAAATAATGTCCAAGGTGCTGGAGACTTGCTCTATGCACCCCTCAATGGCGGAAGCCATTATAGTAGTTATACCCAAACCTGGGAAAGATCCCGAGCTCTGCGAATCGTATCGCCCGATCTCTCTTCTTAATATAGACGCCAAAATACTGACTAAAATCCTGGCGCTACCACTAAACTCGATAATACTCTCCTTAATTCACGGGGACCAAACCGGGTTTATGCCGGGTAAGGGGACGGATATCAACATCAGGCGTCTACTCACTCATATTGCTATCTCAGATGGAGGTGATGACCGGAAGGTAGTGGCCACTCTGGACGCAGAGAAGGCCTTTGACTCTGTGGAGTGGCCCTACCTCTGGCAAGTATTGACACGGTTCGGTTTTGGACCCAGATTTATTGCCTGGATTCAAATGATATACGAAAATCCCACGGCCCGGATAAGGACGGGAGGCACCCTCTCGACTCCATTTCGGCTCCGAAGAGGCACCCGCCAAGGCTGCCCTCTGTCTCCAGGGCTATTTGCCCTAGCCATTGAACCAATGGCACAAATGCTACGCGGTTCGGACAAGATTGAGGGAATCAGGGTTGGAAGCTTGGTGGAAAGAGTGTCGCTCTATGCAGACGACACCTTACTCTATCTAAATGATGCCCTGGAATCACTTGAGGAGGCCCTGAGGACTATCAATATTTTTGGTAATTTCTCGGGAGTTAAAATAAATTGGGGGAAATCTAGTATACTGCCGTTGACGGGTGCTACCACTCCCCTGCCGGCATATAAGAGCTCACTGAAATGGGTAACTCATGTTAAGTATTTGGGAATGACGATACGAACGGATCTCTCCCATTTTCTAGCGGACAACCTGTATCCAGTCTTGGAGGCTTTGGTGGAGAAAACTCGGCTCTGGCGATCTCTCCCACTGACACCGGTGGGTCGGGTTAATCTTCTGAAGATGACATTTCTCCCCAAGTTTTTATATATTTTTAGGAACACACCAGTGGTTATACCAGTCTCCTTCTTCCGGAAACTGGATAGTATTATCTCCACCTTTATTTGGAGAGGCAGGGTCCCGAGGATAGCCCAATCTAAATTACAACTCCCACTGTCGGCCGGGGGACTGGTGCTACCATCCTTTAAAAACTACTACTGGGCGGCCGTGCTGGTCACGGTCCGCTGGTGGTTTGCCCAGGAGGGGTCGAACCCGGCGGTTAATCTGAAGGCGGCTGTTATCGGTTCGTATGCCACTCTTACGAATGGAGAATACAGGGGAGTCTCCCGGAATCTACAAATGACTGTACTAATGAAAACTACGATTTATGTATGGGCCCAGGTAAATAAACTACTAGGAGATACGAATACTATCTCTCCATATACCCCCTTATGGGGTAACCCGAAGCTAAAGCACTTTCGGACGATTCCAGATCCCGGCCTATGGGCGAGATATGGGATTGAGAAACTGCAACATATTATGCCCAACGGGATACTGCTCTCATTCCCAACGCTGAAGGAGCAATATCAGTTACCTAGCTGGGTGCTATTTCGCTATCTACAGCTCAAACACACAGTACAGGCCCAATTTTCAGCCCAGATTCGGGTGGAGCCGAATCCGGTTGAAAGGTTTCTAATCTCTCGTAATGCAGACAAGATTATGTCGTCAATCTATTTACGATTGACCTGCGGGGATGCGGACAAGGGCCTGGGAATTTATGCTTCTTGGGGTAAGGATGTTCCCTCACTGACGGCAGAGGAATGGGAGGAGGGATTCCCTAAGTTCATTCCCACGGTTATCTCCTCCAGAGACAGATTTGTGCAACTGAAATTTATACATAGAGCATACTATACCCCTCAAAAGCTTGCACGGATATACCCCTCGCATTCTGATCTATGCCAAGATCATGCAAAGTCATATGCAAAGTGCGTGCAGGCGGTTGGTACGTTCTTTCATGTCGTCTGGGAGTGTCCCCGTATTCAACTTTTCTGGTCGGAAGTGGTGGGGGACATGACAGCGGTAACAGGACTCTCCATACCAGTGGATCCTAAGATACTTCTTTTAGGTATGACAGACCCACTGACACACTCCACTCACATGAAATTACTACTCTTTTTCCTTAGCTTCTATGCCTACAAAGTTCTATTACAAAACTGGAAACTGGCTGCCTCCCCAACGGTGACCCAGTGGCGATTGCTGGTGGACTCTGTGCTTCCCCTTTATAAACTCCCATACATGGGTCGTAAATGCCCCAAAAAATTTACCAAGATTTGGGACGCCTGGATTACAGCGCGATCTCTAGAGGTCTAGGCGATATAGGGCAGATCGGACTCGCATCCCCCAAGCTATACAGTACTCTCTATAACTGTGTGCAGATTCCATGTTAGAGTGTCGTTTTATTGGCGGGAGATGGCTCTACAGGTCCCCCTAAAAATCTAGACGGTGCTAACCCTTTACACCCTCATGGCTCTATACATTTGTCATCCTCCACTGTCTTCCAGTGGAGAGGGCAATGGATCTGATATCCGAAAATGGAATATACAGGATTCTGTGGTATCCTATCTCCCACAGTTAACGGTCTATGTATCCTTACCCACTTCTGATGATGGAAACTGCTCTGTTGATACTGATGATATTTGTGAACAGTGCTTATGTTAAATGAAAAATACTGAACTCTAGTATCAGTGTAAGTGTATGAACTCCTGAATATCTAAGATTGTATTACAAACTCTGTATGCTTCAACTTTTGCCTCAATAAAACTTTTCTGTTAAAAAAAAAAAAAACAAAAACAAAAAACGATGCCAGCTTTCGGGGACTGAAAGCGGCTGAGCGTTTCCAGGCACTTAATTTTATTGTTGATGGTCGATGGATGACCAGACAGCAAATCTAGGTTGATCAAACTCTAGCGGGCTTATCTTTCTGGCAAAAAGAACAACTAGCCCACTTCATCGTTTATTTACCTCCTCTGGAACACTTTCGAAGGAGCCTCACTCCATTCGAATCGATGTGCCTAAAACGTTCCCCTCTGCAGCACGCTGTATCTCAGACTTACCAACTCCTGGTAGCTCCATCACCGGGATCCAGACCCCCTTATTTGGCCAGATGGGAAATGGACTTGGGGCTGCAGCTCTCGGATAGGCACATAGACAGGGTCCTCTTGTTCACCTTTAAGACTTCGATCTGTGCCAAACACCAGGAAGCGGGGTTTAAGGTACTTACCAGATGGTACCACACCCCAGTGAAGATCCACAAAATGTTCCCTAGGTGCTTGGACCTGTGCTGGAGATGTGGTGAGGAAAAGCCCCCTTCTCCACATCTTTTGGTCGTGCCGCCACCTGCAGTCTTACTGGATGGAAGTACACCGCGTTGTACAGAAATTCACAGATCGGGAACTACCGAAGGAGCCGGTGTTTTTTCTCCTGCACCATCACGATATCCCGAGTAAGGCATACAGGAAGTCTATCCTGCCCCATCTGCTTACAGCCACGAAGAGCTGCACCCCCTTGCTTTGGAAGCAGTCGCAGCTGCTGTCGGTGGCTGTCTGGTTGAGAAAAGTAAATTAACGCAATGGAAGACTTGGTGGCGACAGGGAGAAATTCACTAAGAAATGGTTCTACTGGCACAAGTTTGTCTACTCCGAAGAGTACACGCAACTGATGACTTAAACTCCTCTTGGGTAGAGGTATACGATGCCAAGCCCCTAGCTTCATTGGAGTGGTGGGTGGGTGGCCCCTGCCCCCCCTATTTTTTTTTTTTTTTTTACATCTCTCTGCCTTTCTCTCTGTCTTTTTCTCTTGCTCTTTTTCCTCTCCTTTTCTTTTTTTTTTTTTATTATTACTGTCTATGTTTGATTGAGGTTTTTTTTGGTCCTGTCTGATTACGCTGTGTTTACTGATACACATTTTTTTCTATTATTTTTGCCGCACAAAATTCCACACGGGATGCAGAGATTTGCTAGAGCCGAGGGCGAAATGTCTAACTGTACTGCTACGGTTATTAGCTTTCGATGTGACCTGTGTGATATTAAGCCTTGTGTTTTTTAATATTGTATTCGGTCAGACATGTCATGATGGTGATTCCTGTATATCCCGTGTGTTCTTTATAAATAAAGAATTGGAAAAAAAAAGAAGAGGCATCCTTTTGGGACGACAGCCATGCAGACCAATTTGATGCAGTGTGCAGCGTATGGTCTGAGCACTGACAGGCTGACCCCCCACCCCTTCAACCTCTGCAGCAGTGCTGGCAGCACTCATACATCTATTTCCCAAAAACAACCTCTGGATATGATGCTGAGCACAAGCTCTCAACTTCTTTGGTCAACCATGGTGAGGCCTGTTCTGAGTGGAACCTGTCCTGTTAAACCGCTGTATGGTCTTGGCCACCTTGCTGCAACTCAGTTCAGGGTCATGACAATCTTCTTATAGCCTAGGCCATCTTTATGTAGAGCAACAATTTTTTTTTCAGATCCTCAGAGAGTTCTTTGCCATTAGGTGCCATGTTGAACTTCCAGTGACCAGTATGAGAGGGTGAGAGCGATAACACCAAATTTAACACACCTGCTCCCCATTCACACCTGAGACCTTGTAACACTAATGAGTCACATGACACCGGGGAGGGAAAATGGCTAACTGTGCTCAATTTGCACATTTTAACTTAGGGGTGTACTCACTTTTTTTGCCAGCGGTTTAGACATTAATGGCTGTGTGTTGAGTTATTTTGAGGGGACAGCAAATTTACACTGTTATACAAGCTGTACACTCACTACTTTACATTGTAGGAAAGTGTCATTTCTTCAGTGTTGTCACATGAAAATAATAAAATATTTAGAAACATGTGAGGGGTGTACTCACTTTTGTGAGATACCGGGAACATTGTTAACCCCTTCACTGCCCCCTGCAGGTTAACCCCTTCAATGCCAATGACATTTACACAGTAGTCAGTGGATATTTAAATTTCTGATCGCTGTATAAATGTTATTGGTCCCAAAAATGTGTAAAAAATGTCCGACATTTCTGCAGCAATATTGCAGTCCCGATAAAAATCGCAGATCGCCGCCATTACTAGTAAAAAAAATATAAATAATAAAAACGCCATAAATCAATTCCCATAGTTTGTAGACGCGATAACTTTTGCGCAAACCAATCAATATACGCCGATTGTTTTTTTCTTTTTTTTACCAAAAATATGTAGAAGAATATATATCGGCCAAAACTGATGAATAATTTTTTTTAATGGATTTGTACTTTAGCAAAAAGTAAAAAATATTGTTCTTTTTTGCAAAATTGTCGCTCATTTTTTGTTTATAGCGGCGATCAGAAATGACGCAGAGGTGATCAAATACCACCAAAAGAAAGCTCTATTTGTGGGAAAAAAAGGACGCAAATTTTATTTGGGTACAACGCCGCACGACCGCGCAATTGTCATTCAAAATGCGACAATGCTGAAAGCCAAAAATTGGTCTGGGCAGGAGGGGGGTTTAAGTGCCCAGTAAGGAAGTGGTTAAAATGCAAACCAATTTATCGTTTTTTTAAAATGCGTTTTTCTGGACATTCTTGTTATTTTTCTGTCTCTCACTGTTAAAGTGGTTTTATCCCCCTGTAGGTGATTTTTTTAACCTACAGGTGAGCCTATAATAAGGCTTACCTGTAGGTAAAATGAATATCTCCTAAACCTGCATGGTTTAGGAGATATTCACCTTGCATGCAGCCGCTAGCGTCAGCAGAGCATGCACAGTGAAGGTCCGGCTTATCCCGTCGGACCTTGCCAGAGCGGTAGGAAATCCTATGCTGGGTGTACAACCACTTTAAAATAAATCTACCATTAAAATTATAGACTGATAATTTCTTTGTCAATGGGCAAACGTACAAAATCAGCAGGGGATCAAATATTTTTTTCCTCGCTGTAATAAATTGAGGCTATATAGCAGGGATATGCAGTTAGCGGACCTCCAGATGTTGCAGAACTTCAAGTCCCATGAGGCATAGCAAGACTCTGACTGCCACAAGCATGACACCCAGAGGCAGAGGCATGATGGGATTCGTAGTTTTGCAACAGCTGGAGGTCCGCTAATTGCTTATCCTTGCTATATAGGATGCCCCTCACTGGCATGTATCAACAGCACCCCAGAGGACGGTCACCACATATTTCAGGGCTACGCTTTGAATAGAGAACTTCACTTAGGATGCTCCATGGACAGGACATCAATAGGACCAAGGTTTATCACTCCTCTATTTCCTCTCCAGTTTATGAATGGCAAAAAATACCCATCACTCTCTCTCTCTCCAAGGTTCTCGTGATGGAACAAATATTTCAGTCAGAAGGTCACCCACCCACACAAATTCTTACACAAAGTTCTCCTCACCTTGCTGCTTCTTCCCAGAATTTAACAGTCTGTGTACTCCTGATCTCCAATAGCCTTAATCAACACCATTCCCATAGTTCTCTCATTAGCTTTGATTATGTTCTTTCCCATGGTGTGATAAAAGTAAACACAACTATATTTTGTAGAAAAATATGAATACCTTTTACTGTAAAGTCTCTTTTTTGTAGCATCATTTTTTAAACCCAACAAAGTGTATAAACCCTGCACCATCACCCCACTTTATGGCTAGAGCAAGCCATCACTAGGAAGTCCAATCAGCACACAATGCGTCATCACGCATTACAGAGCCATCGGTTGCTGCTAGACTGCGACAGGTGGCTTCGGTGGAGAATTGTATGCTTTCATGCTTACTCATCGTTTCACTCATGTGAGTTTTTTTACTGCTTATTTTAATGCATTGAATATACAGAGAGCACTATGGGGTTTCTTACGATTTTTAAGCTGTAATAAACCATGTGGAGGGGAGCGAGGCATCTTGGAGAACTGTGGAATCTGGCTGTTATACAAATGTGGTATACAACCTTCTATATGTATAGGAGTTCATCATATGAGGTGATAGTCCACTTACAGTATATTAGCCCAGGCTGGTAAGAGTTTTTCACAAATAAGCAAAGAGAAGAGTGGAGTTTAACACAATAAAGGGATGTGATAACAAAGCACACTTAAGCCTCGTACACACGGGACGACGATCGTATACAACTGGTCGTACGAACGACCGTTGTATGCAAAATTGATCGTTCGTACGCGTGATTAGAACAGCCGACATACGACGGTCGTACAACGGGAGTTGTATGAGCAAACTAGAAAACTTGTTCATACCAACAAGCGGTCATACGACCGTTGTATCGTGTGTACAGAGCAGTTGGTACAGCAAGTTGTATTGTGCAAAACACGCATGCTCTGAAGTCAGGAATGGCCGGGTGCTAATTACATGCACCTGAACGTTCTTTCTTTGGTTGTACGATCGTGTAGTGCAGTCAGTATGCTAGATACAACAGTCAACATACGATTTGAGATGATCGTACGTACGATCATCGTCCTGTGTGTACGAGGCTTAAGAGTGTGGATCTCAGACATAGACTGTCACAATTTGTGGGCACTGTGATGACACGCAGATTTTAGTGCTGGACTTTATCTGCACATTATATTATAAGTATTTGGCTACTTTCTCATTTTTGCTGGTACACATTTTTGCATATAATGATGATATATTTTGATCTTGGTTTTCATCACATACCGTATAGTTTATGTTTGCATTGATTTAGTTTTATCTTGTTTTTCATCACTTATAGTGGATGTTTGAATCCATCTCTTGTACTCATCTATGCGCTGCACATTTTATCATTCATTCATATTTAGTTATTATATATTTATTTTGTTTGGAAGAAGAGAGCGCTGCACTATACTTGATTTATGCAACATTCTTTGAACTTTATGTCAAGGCTTGCACTTGTATTGCAACCAGTGGCAGCAAAAGTTGCACTCTTTTTTTAGACCACTTACACAGAGCACCAGAAACCCTCCTTCCTTGTTTTGAATGGGTCAGGAACACCTGTCCCAAGGTCAATATGCCATACACACCTGGAATGACGGCTCATGTCTTTTCATCTGCAATCTTCTACAAAAGGCCAGAAAAATGTTAAATTGCCATGCCTCCGATGTCCACACCAATCCACTGTTTGTTGGTGGGCTGGAAAGCGCACCAATCATTGACAGAACAGTCCACGTAAAAATAAACCTGTGCCTAGCTCACACACACTAAATATTAACATATTCTGAACAAGCAGTAAAAGTACTTTACCTTTAATGACAGTGATTTCTAGCAGTCTCATGTAACATACCCCTAGATTCTGATTGCCTTGTGCAGCATTTCTCTTGTCAGCAAACACAACTGTAGCATGTCACCAGTCTCTGACCTCCTGTTGCATGTATGCATGCATGCAGTCTCTGACAGTCTCTTGTACCATGCCTGCAGTCTCTAACAGTCTTCTGTAGCATTATATGTACTTATTGAGGTAAGCTGAGAAAGCAAATTGATCACCACTGATTAAAACTAATAATACACAGTGGCTGTCAGTCCATCTATGCTACATTGTAATTGTGTATGTTTGTTTATAATTCTGCAGTAGAGTGTGGATCTCTACTGCATTTGACCAACAGAGATCAATACTACAACTAGCTACAGGTGTCACTAGCATTAAAGAATATATAAACCCAACATTTCATATTCTTGATATGTGCCTGCTATACCACGTACTTGTATGGAAAAGTATCCTGTTCTTGCTTTCTTCATGTGAAATACCTGGTGTTCCTGCCATTGCCCTTACTCTCCTATTTCAATCTGACCACACTTGGCATGAGAGCACAGCATGGTCAGCTAACTGTGCTGGGAACTCAGCCTGCTCTCCTCCAATGATCTGACTTGACAGGCCCAGGGCCAGTGCTAGACTATTTTGCACCCTAGGCAAAACCAGCTACTTGCACCCCCCAAAAAAACCCCCAAAAACTGAATGGCTTTGTGCAGTGTCATTAAATACTACCCCAATGCACTCTTTGATGATCAGTCACATGATCACAAGGTACCCGACTCCTTGGATCAGCTCGATACTCGGACTAATAACAGCTTGTCTTATGACCTCCAGGTACACAGCAATTTCCAGGCAGATCAGGCTGCCCAACAGCTTTTTATCCAAGTGTCATTCATGAACAGCACCGGGTAGATATAAGGCTGCCGATCCCCTGTTTAACCCTTTAGTGACTGAGGGTAAAACCAATGTTAATGCCTAAACACAATTTTGCAACTCTGATATGTGTTAGTAAATCTGTAAATATCATCACAACTACTTTGTGTATCCAGGTGAATTATACCTTGTTTGTTTCAGGAAAAATTGGGCTTTGTTTTGGTGGTAAATGATAATGGATATTTCCTGATTTTGTTTTTTTATTATCAAAAGAAAACTGACCCACAATTTTCATTCTACCTAAAACACACTGACACTAATTAAAAAAAATATATTTTTTAACGATCCTACCAAAAATATACTGACCCTAACCTTTGACCCTTGCTCTGACCTGAACACTAACACTGGCATTGACCTAGATCTAACCTTGACACACAGACACCGCAGACTCTCTGCCTTCCCAGCCCATAGCCAGACAAGGTAGATCCATTCAAAACAGGAGGAACTAGGCCCATCCAGGTTTCCCGGGGGAATTACTCCCATTCCCCAACTGTCTGTGGGTGCCTTATAGTTCTGTTGCTGGAAGCTGGGGCTCTCCGTGAGAGCGCAGTCTCTGTGTTGAAATGTACCTCAGTAGAAAAGGGGAGAAACACCAATTCTAAAGTAGAATTGAACCCTCCTGTCATTTGCATCCCTGAAAGCTGTCATCTTAGCCACTGTTGCCATGATCTTTAGTTGCCATAGTGCTGCACATATCACCAGCTACAACACCAGACATTTAATGGCTTGACAGTTCAGTTGGTTGCACATGCACCTGTGACAGTTATCATTTATGGCAAGCTTTGAGTTTAACTAGTTAGACTGGTAAGTTTAGTTCCATTTTTATGGAAGTGCTGACTGTCACTTTAACCTCTTGCCAACCGCCCCACGTACATTTACTGTACGTACATCCACTGTGATTAGAGAGCCAGAGCCAATCAGCTGGTTCGGGACTCGGTGTCCGCTGGCACCCGGGAATTATTTGGGAGAGAAGCAGAACGGCGGTCTGCCTATGCAAACAAGGCAGATCGCCCTACTGTCAGTAGGGAAGGTAACGTGGGCACGGATCTCTGCCTTCCCACAGTTAGTAAACACTCCCTAGGCACACATTTAACCCTTTGATTGCCCCTGATGTTAACTCCTTCTCTGCCAGTGTCATTAGTACAGTGACCGTGCATATTTTTACTACTGATCACTGTATTAGTGTCACTGGTCCCCATAAAAGTGTCACTTAGTGTCCGATTTGTCTGCTGCAATATCACAGTCCCAAGTTGCTGATCGCCGCCATTACTAGTACAAAAAATAATAAATAAAAATTCAATAAATATATCCCATCATTTGTAGACGCTATAACTTTTGCACAAACCAATCAATATACGCTCATTGGGATATTTTTTTACCAAAAAATATGTAGCAGAATACATATTGGCCTAAATTTTATGAAGTAATTAGATTTTTTTACTTTTTTTTATTGGATGTGTTTTATAGCAGACAGTAAAAAAATATTTTTTTTCTTCAAAATTGTCACTCTTTTTTGTTCTAGCACAAAAAATAAAAACTGCAGAGGTGATGAAATACCACCAAAAAAAAGCTCTATTTGTGGGAAAAAAAGGACATCTCACTGTTAAAACTTCTTTTTTTTATAAAAAAATGACAGACGATATTTTGTGTAGGTTATTTTTTTTCATTTTTTTAGATTAATGAAGTATTTTAAATCCGGTTATACATAAGACGATGTATAAAAAACCATTTTTTTATAGGGTTACTCGCATATAACTAACCAAACACGTTTTCAATATCGCAGATGTTTACTACCCTATATAAATAACTTAAAAATAAATAATAAAAAACATGATCATTACCGCCGCTAGTCGTTGAACCCTGACACTATAACGTCGTCTGTTTAGCCTGTGATTCACTGTGA